>QEOT01122751.1:20169-35438 GCA_003123785.1 Pterocarya stenoptera | reverse complement strand
GTTGGAATCACGAACATATATTTGATGACAAACCTGCAAATAAAAGACAGAATATGGACAAAACAAACACTTATTTATTTAACTGGTTTGCTATTTAAAGGAACTCACGTGATAAAAATGGCTTATGACATCTTTGGCATGGAAGGAAATGATGACTTATTCCTTGTTTTTAAAACTAGTTCTTGATTTCTTTAAGCTAATCGGTGGAATGGAAAGACTACATGAAAATAGTATGTAGTTCAATTGGTCCACTTTTCAGGATTTATTAGAAGATAAACAGAGAAAATTTGAGTTACCTTCATTTGGAGGCTTAAAAAGCAGTGTGTCAAGAAGTAAATGCAAAAAGTCTATCTGCAATTTTTGTGCGGCAAAGTGGGCACTCAGAACAAGCAAGCGAACAAGATTTACACACTGCAAAAAAGGGTAGACTGGGGGGTTACTATGAAAAATTACAAGCATTTGGGAGGGGTGGAACTTGGGGAGGTTCGAACCACTTACAACAAAAGTGTCGACAGGGGAGAAGAATTGCTGCTGTTGGTGATTCAAAACAAACTTTACATATATGGGAATTGGCATCTCCATTTCCTAGGTACTTGAGTTCCTTTTCCTTCATCTCTTGCATCCGTGCCTGAAAGCATAAAAATTGGTCCATGACATAAATAGTACAAAAAATTATCATTCAAAGCAACCACTTTCTGAAAGTGGACAGTCAAATATCTTTGCAGCTTAAGTAGACTCAGCTTCGACAGGCTCCTCTAGAACAACCTCAGAAAGTTTCATTAACCTCTAATTTTCATTAAAAGTTATTACTTTGAATATTTATTGACGAGTAATACTAATAACAAGCTCTAAATGTACAAGTCTTTTGTAAAATGTGGGCTCCATCAAGAAAAAATGAGTTTTTTACACTTTTTCATGATGAGATTCATTTTTTTATAAAAGACTTACACGAGATTTGTGCATTTAGAACTTGTATATATCATCTCTTTATTGACCAGTATGAGGGGATGGCGTGACTTTGCATGCCACATGCATTTCACAGGGGCACAGTATTGCTCTTGGTTTAGGTAACAATTATACTTTAATAGATTTTCAAGTTCGAATTTCAAGGCAATGTCACAAAGAAATGTAGAGTGCTGTTACCTTAAGGCGAACAACCAGGGGTTCTTCCTTTGGAATTTCATCAGCTGGATTTGAAACATCCAAAACTTCACTCTCTTTAAGAACCGTGTTAGTTTCAGGTACATTTGTTTTTGGATCACTAATGAATTCAGCTCCCTCACCATTCCTCTCACCAGTGTTCAACTCAGAGATAGCTCCCCCCTCCTTCTTCAATTTAGCAACAAGCACCCACATGTTTGCTAAATCATTTTCAAGAGTCTCCTCCCTTTTCTTCGCCTCTTCAATCTTTTTCCTAAACTCATCTTCAATGAATTCCTTTTCAGTTAAGGCAGCCTCAAGAACTGCCTCCCTTTGTTTCCTTGCTTGCAGTTCCATCTTTAAATCTTCTGGATCAAGATTCCATGACTCAAACTCATCACAGACCGCTCCAGAAATTTCATAAGCACGGCCAGATAGCTTCCCCTTCCTTCCATTTTTTGTTCCATCATTGAACTTGCGGTTGACACCATTCATGGTTTGCATAGCAGCACTTCTAGAATGTGCCAAATCTCGTGCAGCCAACAACTCTTTTTCTAGTTTTGCATTCTGTAATGAGAGTTTCGTCACCTCACCAGCCAAATTCTTCAGCTCAACGGCAGCAGCAGAGGCCAGCTCTTTGGCATAGGAAGCTTCTTCAGCCAATTTCTGGTTCTGGACGCGTAAGCCACTATTATCCTCTGAAAGCTGAACATGTTCCAGCTTAAGTTTATCGTTCTCAATTTCCTGCCCAAATAAACAAAGGCAGAATGACTTCTGTAAGTGCAAGCCCTTGCAAATATGTAGACTAAAAGATAAAGAAAGTGCTTTGATACAAGAAGTCATGTTAAATATGTTGAATAAACTTTTTTATGGTTTAGCTCTAACCATTAAGATCAATGAAAAATAAGATGCGGCACAATCTTGGCTGGCAACTTGTCAAAAAGTGATGGTTTGGGATACAAATTGAAGGTTTTACTAATTTTGGCTGCAAATTGAGAAAACGACTATGGTTTAAGGATGCAAGCTGTACTTCCCCTTTTCATGCAGTAAGTAGGCATAAACTACTAATCCTTCAAAAGTTGGCATAAAATCAAGAAGAGCCTGAAATTTCAAGTCAGTCCATAAGTGATCATATGGATTCTATAAATTAGCAAAATGAAAAGTACACAAGAAAGAATTTATCATACGACCATTACATATATATATATATAGATGGAAAAAAACGATACATCAATGTGACTTCAATTATAGCAGATAATTAAAAGATTCCAAACCATCAACAGCCAAAACAATTGAGTCTATTTAGCCATTCTGATCCAAAAGCAGGCCAATTGATCACCTGAGACTGAATTTTCTTTTTCAATCCATCAGTATATTCTCCAGATACCCACTGTTCTGAAGACATTGATGACCTATCACCCGTGAATGAGACCAAGTGCTGCTCAAGGCTATTCACTCTTTCTTGTAATTCCTTGTTCTCTGAACACTGAAAACAACCAGATAATTAACCTTGATAAGTTGAACTCAATTCACTAAAAGGATTAGCAGCATCTCCAAACAAAGGAAAATATAGCTGCTAAAGATTGTGATGAAGTGAAAATAAATCAACTAAAATAACTAAAAGAAACAGAGAGTGACATTCTGACCTTATTCTGCAGCTGCTCCTGAAGGATACGGTTGTCTGCTGATTTAATCTGCAGGACCAAATACAAATCATCTTAATTAGATGTTACAGATGAAATATTATGCTTCATGATATTCCATTCATACAATTCAAATATATCCGAGGAACAAAAACTGCACTCTATATAATAAAAAAATGGTGTAAACAAGGGAAGAAAGGGCACTGCTAGAACTCAAACACCCCATAAAGTTGCATAAATACTAACCTCCAGTTCAAAACCTTTCTCATTGCACTGTGTCATCAATCTCATAAGCGTCTGTCACAAAACGGAAGGAATGATACATAATTGACTATACATTAGCTACAATAAAATAACAAACAATAACCATGTACAATGAAAGGGTATTTGACATTAAAATTATAGCCATACAGAGGAAGAGACTTGAGACTTGCCTGCTGCATTTCAACCAATGATGCATTAGCAATTGAAGCCTCACCATTCTCAATAATACGCTGTTCTAAGCCCCTCATTTGCCTCTTCTTTTCTTGGATCTCATGTTCCAAGTTTTGAATCTGTATGAAAGAAAGCACAAGAGTTTTTATCAGGCTCTTTGGGGGGAAATATTCTCTTAGACGCTTACATACAAAGATTTGGTTACATTACAATTTGCTTTTCATTAGTTATCTTTTAAGAGAGCCTAAGAATGTTTATGTAGGGATTACAATAAACAAGCCAAGAAAATGAGGCAGCTTCTGGCCATTAAATAACACAAAGAACAACTAATGGACATAATGAACCAGATAGATTATACATATTACTTACTATATTTAATGGGATACATCTAGCAAAATAAAATTTATGTAACACTAATAATCAGTTAACCACCAAAATATCAAGGTAGCAATAATTGGAGGTCCTTATGCTCAATGCTAAATGCAAAATTAGCTATATCCTTTTTTTGATCGGTAAACAAAATCAAGAGAGTGATATAGGAATCAGAACACCAAAACGCAGCCAACAAAGAGGCTTTAAAGCTGAATAGAAGAAGGATTTACCTGGGTTTTTGAGCTATCAGGGTCATTTACAGACTGCTCCACCAGGCGCTTAAGGGTGCTGGTGCTAAATGCAATTTCTCCAGCAAGCATTTTAACTTGCTCAACAAGAAGGTCCATCTGATCTGACATCGTCATCCCTCCCTGTAATACAAAGCTGTAAGCAGCCATATTTATGCACCATCTTCAAAGAATACAAATTCAAGACAAATATGACATACCCATAATCAAAACAAGCATATGCGACATAGGCCCATTAAATTATACATTAGCAAATCAATATCATCTAGAGATATCACTTTTTGCATCAGGAGATAGAATCCATAGCAAAATGTGCATACTAAATACTTAAGAATAAAAATGAAAGAAAGCAAATGTGTAGGCTAAAGACTTCAGAACACAAGGATGTGGAAAGCCAATATACAGTAGGGCAACATACAGAAATCATAACAAAATGCAATGTGATTCCAACCAAAGGCTAGAGCGGGAATATTTTAACCTCTGCAAGCAATAACCAAAAGGAATATACAGACCTTTCAAACCCANGCTAGAGCGGGAATATTTTAACCTCTGCAAGCAATAACCAAAAGGAATATACAGACCTTTCAAACCCAGCTCAAGACCTGCCAAGATGAAATAAATATTTTGCCAAAGTTTGGCCCTACAGAAACAGATTGCAAGCTCTAGTTGCCCCGTCTTGCATAAGCATAGAAATTGAAAAAACTATACATGTAGAAAAGTAATTTGTAAACAAGATTATATGGTACATGTTTTTAAATAGATAAGCATGAAAGAAACAGTACATACTGTTGGCAGTTTTGAATCACTGATAAGTTCACCGGCATGAGTTGATTCAGTAATTGCACTGCCAGAAGGTGACAGATCTTCACTCCACTTGCTAGAAGATCTTCTGTGTTTAAAATCAAAAGGTGCATCTGCTGGAGCTGCTGAGGCAGATGACAATGAATCCTTCTGATTCTCACCTTCTAGAAGCAAAGAACCCTAAAAAGAAAAATACAGGAAAGATGAGCAATGGATTCATGTTTTCAAACTGGAGAAAAGAACTAGAAAATCTACATTGAAACAGAACGAATGGATCTTTTTATAAAGGGGTGGGTGGGGATTATTGTTCTGGAAAGAACACAGCCGCACATAACAAGACTGTAAAGAAAAACAAGAGAGAAATAAAATTGATATCTTTAATGAGCTAAGTTGAGCATCAACTACTGGTTATCATAGACTTGATTTGTTATATCACACACGGTTCAAAAACTTCAAGGCAACTTGTAAAAATTTCAACAAAAATGGTCAAATTTGGTTTCTTTGTACTTGAAAAAAGCATTCTTCAGATCAAATAGAACAAACAAGCGAGGGGGGAGAGAGGGAAAGAAGGAACTCACGTCATCCTCACCAACTGAATGACTTCGTTGATGACTGGGAATATCGCTCAAATATCCAGGAATTGTATTCTTTGAAGAGACAAGTATGAGCTTCGTTAGTTTCTGGATTCTACTCATTAGAGCAGCCTTGGCTTCCTCCTCTTCTTCCAATCTCGACTGCATTTTCACTTGACCTTCTTCCAACTATTCAATCAACAATAGAATATAGCTGGTAAACATTAGTCACAAATCATACTTTTCAGTGCCCATCATATAAAACTGATTATGTAAAGGAAGAGGGGTGGGAAAGAAACCTTTTGCTTTAAGGTCAAAATCTCCTCATGACTAACACCAACAAGCATCCCCCTCCTGAGCTGATCAAGTTCTTCTTTGAGGCTTGAAATTTCTCTTTGATACTTTTTAATCAAAGATTTTTCGTCGATAATCTGAAACATTATTTTTAAGAACACCTAAGAGCGAGCTTGAATTGCTTCTAAGAGCAAGCTTTAATTGCTTATGACCAGACATTGCTTATAACTGAAATAATTAAATTGCAACGCACCTTATTACGTGAGGCATAGATTTCCACTCGCTTTGCTCTGCTTGCAAATTTCAATGTATTATGAGTTTCCTCCATGTTGCTTGACGCAGGAGTAACTGTACATATAAGCTGGGAGAATACAATAACAATGGTAGAAAAGGTCCTATTAGTGTCATTACAGGATGACGCAGGACAAGTGATGGGCAATATGCATTCCATGGTGACTTCACTCTTAGTATACAAGCAACCATCTAATGAGAAATATGTATAACACAATTTTTTTTTTTTTTGATAAGTAAGAAATATGTATAACACAATTCAACTCATATAATGGCGTTTTGAAACTTAAGTAGAATTGAAAAGGGAATTGTTTCAATAGCATAACCTATGTTGCATCTGAAACTCACCGAGACATGTCCATGCCCACTCAGTGAAGATTGCAGAAGGCGGGTAAGCTTGGAATCTCGGTAGGGAACATGAGATGCCTTCCCCTCACTCAGTTTTCCAATTACCTTCACAATGAAACCATTCAAGCACATTAAAAACTATAAATTTTGATGCATATATATATATGGAAAATTAACAATGGAATTAGTTGAAACTTCTAAGCAAAAAGTCAAAAGAGCAAACTACTTTTGGCGCTCACACCTAAAAGTATATCCAATATGTTTACAATAGTTTAACAGTATGTTCTATCAAATCTCTACAACACCTACTGTTCCAAGAGTTAAAAGGCTTTTATTGATGTAAGATCCTTCCTTCCTCCGCAGTCCAGTTGTTTCTGTTTTCGAGCTCTCAGATCCGGCTAGATCAATCAAATTCTATAAAACCACACAAAAACCAACCAATGAGCCAAACCATGCACGTAAGAATAACATTCTGTGTTTGTCAAATTACAAATGATTTGATCATACAAGTTGCGAGAAGATCACTCCATCATATTCATCACCATCTGCACTACTTTCAATCATCTGCAAATGCATTGATGAGTTAGAGACAGAATTGAATCTTGTGACAGAAAGTATAGCACCAAATATGTCATAAACAAGTGCGAATATATTTGCTTCAATACTTGAATGTGGTGACTATTTTCACTACGCAATACCAGTTGTATTTTCAAAATAAGTGTCCACCAAATCATGACCAAATTTCCATGAGCGACATATCAGCATACTGTATGAAAAACTGTACTAATTTCCCTTTCAAATCAGAATAAAACAAAAATTATTATTAAAGAATCAATTTGCGAGCATGGTATATCAAAATGAACACTATTGATAGAGAAAACTAAAGCAAGCTACCACTAAAAATGCTCAACTGTTACCATCCAATTTGCAAACCAATATTTGAAAAAACGATCATACTGGCCCATTGATCCATTACTTCATAACAAACTATCATGCATTTGGGCTTGATGGATCGTAATGCACTTGCAACTTTTACGTACAAGGACCTTTAGCCACCTCAAGATTTTTTTTTTGATCAGTAAACAAAATTTGATTGATTATAAGAATAGGCAAAAGCCCAGGTATATGGGACATATACAAGAGCGTCACCTTAGCATGCTAGTTCAGCAATACAAGAAATTCATGGAAACTCATTCCATTGAAATCAATTACAATGGAATGAGTCAACCACTAAAACTCAATTACAATGAAATTCAACCTCAAGATTTTACAACCACTAGCACTCAGTTACAAATGATACTTCAGATTTTAGAACAACGTCCCTTTTTAAACGACGAACCTCAGTATTATCCACATTCACATAAGTAAGAGTATGAATGAGTTGGTCCTTTGACATAGGAAACTAATGATATGAAATACCAAAGTTGTACATGATCTTTAGCTCAATTAATACCCTCGTCCCTCACAGGTTCAAGACCCACTAGATGCATGTGTAACTTACCCATAAAAAATGAGATTTGAAGTAAAAAAGAGACGATGAAGAGAGCAACTTGTTCCTGTTAAGTTGAAAAACTGATGAAGCAAAAGAGGTCATTCCTCTACATATAGAATGTTTACCAGTGTAAATATGGTGTGACTTCGGCTACTCAACAGATTGAAATTATTTGATCCAACGTGACGATGCTCTGCCATTACCAGAAGTGAAGTTAAAGTTCCGTAAAGAATACCATAACCAGACACTCATGTCAAACACATCAACGACAAATGAAAAAATGATGAACAGAGCAGGAATAATTGGTACAAGTACCTTCCCCAGCAGCAATAAAAGAAAGTGCATGCCCAGGAGAAAGAACAACTTCTTCCTTTATACCCTCAACATAGGTTCCCTGAATAGATCACACTCAAATGAGATCAGCATATGAAACTCGGCAAGTTGTTGATAAGTAAGAAAATTTAAGAATATAAGTGGGAAACCTGTGCGTCTTCTCTGACACGCAAATTCTGACCTGTGGGATCAAGCAAGTCATTTATCACCTGATACAATAAACACAAATGGCACCATAATAAATAAATTTCACATACGAAAATCAAGTTACTAACCAATCACTCCCATCCAATGATGATTATTGTTTCCAAGTTAAGAACTCCCAAACTTACAACAGTAGAGTTATAACCATAAACTTACAAATTACAGGGGAGGACTAAACGAAGCATAAGAGAAATATGTTCACTGTTCAGGCCCAAAACCCAAAAGTAAAATGCCGCTCCATGTCTCAAACTGGGAAACTCATCATAGTGCTACTAACCTCATTATAGATTTCAAGATATGACACACGGAGTAAGAACTCTCTTCCTGGAGTCTGAAAAGATAATTCAGTTAGCCAGCCATGCACATATGTTCCATCACAAAAACGTAAAAGCAAAGATCTAACAAAAAGGTTAGTTAAGTCAATTGATAATAAATGCCAACCAGAAGAAAACAATAACGCATCCATGACCCTGCAAAGTACCAAAGACAACCAGAGACTATGTAAAACAAACATAAGTATTTCCTATTCTAAAAAGATCAAAATTTCACACGGGCGGAACAGAATGCAGCTATTTAGTTAAGTGGTAAGAGGATAATTGTAGAAAGCCACCTTTCAGTTAAAAGATATATTTCAAAGCTTAACCCTATAATATGATGCACATCACTAAGATGGACCTACATTTCAAAGAAGACGTCAAAGAAACCAATAAAGGGGGAAAATGCCATATTAAAAGTAATGGTAACATGAAAGCTTCAACAAAAGGAGTTAAAGAACAAAAGGAATGGTACTGATTGTTATAAAACACTTACATCTTGGATAATGCTGAAAACGTCCTTTATAGCTAGGGGTATAATACCAGGAGAATTTTGATCTCCCTGTACAAATTGTATAAGAGAAATATCAAATACTGCATTGTTGAAATTTAGCATATATTGCATGGTACAAGTGGGAATAAGTGCTCAGAGCATTAAAAAGTGAAAACATAGGTTGAAAACCCTTGATATTAAAAGTAGTAACTTTAACAGAATGTGTTGTGGGAGGAGCATACTGCGGCACCACAACAACAGAAATGCTAAACATGGAACTTACCCGCACTTTAAAGCATATTTTAGACAGATCTATATATTAAAGCAGAATATCTTCAGTTTTTTGCTGTTATAAGCATTATTCAGACGCAGATTCTACCTCACCTCCTCCCAAGACTTCTAATAATCCATCAAAGTGGTCCTGGTAGGACTAGCATTAACTTTATTGATGGTAAGCACAAGACCAGAAAAGAACTCTAGCGGTTAACATTCCTCTGCGTGTAAACTCGAGGGATTTTAAGCTTTGACAGATAAAATAATAATAACACTAATCAGTTTTTAGAACATATTTACTCCTGCGAATCTTTGCCATGTAAAATAACATATAATATTTAATTGGCAAATTTCTTTCCCTGATCACCCAATCAAGCCATCTCAAATTGAGCGCTAAAGTTGAATTCATGGACAAAGGATGAAGATGGTCAAGAAAAGCCATTGGCGAGGGCATAATTACTCAATAAGATTGGGCAGCGCTTGGAGTTGTACACAGCTAGAGTTTAAACAGTTCGTTGAGTTAAACGTTGACACTTACGTGCATAGTGTGCGTCTTCCCGCTACTTGTAACACCATACGCAAATACAGTTCCTGCATCACCAGAGCGCAATGATTAAGACAAGATATTTTCTGTATCCATCAGTACAACTAAGTGTTGACTGGAATTAAACTCACGGCTTACTTAAGCACCTTCTTACCGGATTCATTTAAATGTTTCCATACAAATTCGTTTTCGCACGCAAGCAAATCCAGTAAACTCGCTTTTCGGAGTCGTAGAAGTATTACATACCATTAACACCTTCCATTGCAGCCTTGACGACCGGCTGAGCCGCCACTTCATATACTTCCGGCGAAGTCGTGTGTGGTCCAAAAACTCTATCTGACACAATAAACCGAAATCAAAATCCACAAACTCCTACGTGAAATAAAACTTAATTTAAGCACAGTAACTCGCATTTTCAATTGTACTAAATAGGTTCAGATTCTAAATTGCAAAAACGAAAAACCAGTACCGAATGCATAAGCCGTAGCTGGATTATACTCGTTCCTCACAATTTTATCCCCGTCCGCGTGCCACGCGATCTCGTCCCCTCTCTGGTACTCCCTCTCACTGCAACCACAGGTCTCAAAACAGAACCATATCAATCACATTGTTTACAATATCAAAACTCTGAAAACCAACTGATTATGTTTCTTCGAATTCGAAAGTACATGGATCTGATCCAATAAGCCTAGATCTATCGTTACCTCAACGGCCTGAACCGAATTGTCACCGAAATGCTATCACCGGAACCCGGCGAACCGAGAGGCTCGGAAATTAACTCTTCCGAAGCAAACCCAACCGGAGAAGGATTATTGTAGGCACGTGGACCAGAGTACATTGAATCTGAGCGGCTGCGACTCGGGGTGATGGATCGGGAGCCAAGCCCACCGCTGGTGTTGAAGAACGAAGCCGCGGAGGAGGAGCATGAGCGAGGCACGATTCGACTATTCATGAAGGAGGAGGAGGACGAAGCGGAAGAGTATGGAGTGGAGGGCTTGCGGTAGGAGAATGGCGAGCTGCTCCGTGCTCGGGAGGACGAGGCCATTGAGTCGAATCACTGAGTCGGTGACTCAGAGGAAGAAATATAAAAAACAAATAGAAGAACAAGCAGAGAATGTGTCAGATAGCCCACATAGTCTGGGAATCAAAAGCTAAGAAAATCGTGTTTTTTGTTTCCTCTTTAAGCTTTTTCTGTTTTTTTCTAATTATTTACTTTGACGCTCAGCAGTTTCTACGTCTGCACAGCGAGAGAGAGAGAGAGATAGGGTGTTTCGTCTTCTTTCAGACAAAAGAGTTGCAGAGAGAGTGATAGGGAGAGGTGGGAGGTTGGAGTAATGAAGAAAGCTTAAGCACGTTACATGGTGGCCTTTTGATTGTTTTGGGTTTGTTTGACTGTTAAAATTTCGGATTTTTTTTTTTTTTTTTTTCTGACGCAGGTTTTTTAACTTTTTAAAAATTTGGGTGGAACTGCCTGACCCCGCGCCCCATGCTGATAGAATGAGCGAAGGAGTGGGAGAAAGTAGCTTTGAAAAATAAACCTGAAATTGAGCGGGAATAACAGTGGCCGCCGTTCCTGACAAAATTAAAAAACAAATTTGGGGCAATATGCGACAAAGAAATATATATTTCACGTCGTTTTTTTTTTCTTTCTTTTGTACCACTCAATGCGGCAGGTGAATTACCTACGCTCCGGGTAAAAAGGTTGCCATTAAAATAAAGAATCCATGCAAAGACAATTTGCGATTATGTGACTTATGTCGGTCGTAAAAAATTTTAAAAATAAATTTATTTTACTAAATATAGTATATTTTCATTGCCCATTTTATTATTTTTATATGAATTATATGCATTGTTATTAATAAGGAATAATTATTTTCATCACCCACTTTTAACAATACCTCACGTCCTATAAAAAAAATATTAGACATGGAGAGTGAGAATGAATAATGTTGATGTATAGCAAAACTCATTAACAAATATAGTCTTCATGTGGTTCTATGTATTGTCTTCAAATCTTCAACTTCTATCTTCTTCTTTTTTATATGAGGTGAATCACATTTTTTATGAATAATATGAAAATTAATTTAACAGCTAAAAAATTATCACTGTAGTTGCTATTAATTAACGTCGAATTGGTAGGAACAGTAAGAATAAAAGTAAAATATAAAGTATAATCAATCACATATGATATAAGATTTATGTAATTCGATAACGTGTCTATATTTTCAAAATTATATACCATTTTATCTAGATAGATTACATATTGTTAATTAATTAATGCTAGATTACATATATTGTTGGAGTACTCATCTCATTTTCAAAGAAAGTGATGACATCCATGGACACAATCTTTGGTTTGCTTTGGGGTGATCACACCTGTAGTCCTTTATTTAATCATTGTCAATTTCATTATGACCCCATGAAATGAATATGACTTACTTTGAAACGAATTTAAGAACAAACAAAACTAAAATCAATCTCAATTTCTTATAACCAGTCTTATTTGCTCGTTTATTATCTTAATCGATTTTTTTTTTCAATCTTCCTAATTTACTAAAACACCCTGGCTATGGTATCTTATTTGTAAGCTACAATTAGTGTAGTCAATTAATAGAAAAACAATCCATGAATAACATAACCACATCAATGCATAGAACAATGGCCAAAATAGATGGATTATTAAAGAAACAGACGTGGCCATTAAAAAATCATAAATCAATACCATTATAATTAGCCTCCATTATATCTTTCTTTTTGTTTGTTTGTGGCCATAACGACACCCATATATATAGTTAGGCTGCGTTTAGATGTTGAGCTAACTGATCTTAGTTATTTATGATTACTAATGAGTTGAGTAGTGGAGGAAGTTATGTGGAGTCCATCTAAACTGAGTTTTAAATGTGTTTGGGTATTAATATGAATTTAATACTTTTTATGAAAAGTTGAAAAAGGTTGTGGATCATACGTGTAAGGAGGTTTGTAGTTGAGTTGAATTTAATAATTTGAGAATTGGATATTTGGATATTAGATTCAGCGTAAAATTAAATCAAACTCAGTTCAGCTAAATCTTGCAACTAAACGCAGCTTAAATTAATGTTTATTGGGTGAAGTTATGAAAGTAGTCATTGACAAATACTCCCTTGTTTGGAATCTTGCACATGAGGGCGATGAAGACATTTTTCCTTGCTATGCATAATCATATTATTAAAATTAAAAATTAATAATAATTAAAAAACTTTGTCGTTATTGGGTCCAACCTGACATATATTAATTATCATAAAAATTAGGAAGCATGAAAATAAATTTGGTGGGGGAGGATTACTTGATTAGAGATACTGATCTCTCCCATGTGAGCCATGGACGAGACAGACACCTTTACTGATCGTTCTTTACACGTAGGACACTGGTGCCAGCGGGAGCGGGGTGGTAATACGATTAGACGACGTCGTAGGAGGCGGGAATAACGGGGATTCTGATGCGTGGGTGCATTACACAGGTGGACATTCGACCTGGAGAGTTGATCGATGGAGCAACTACCATCTTTGCCATTGGTGAGTTTAGCATTACCCAATGCATGCGATTGCTTGGCTCAGGGGGCACAACAATTTAATTTGCACCTTTTTGAGATTGGATTAGTTGCATATATAAAAGAGTGTCTTTTACGTAGTCTAATGAACGAAAGGATCGAATGGATTCTAAAATCTAAAACGTGAGAGATGGATAACCTTTTACTCCTCGTTGTTTTCCCTTTCATTATTTTCACTCATGTTGAGCACTCATATTTACCGAGTAAGAGTTTAGTGATGACAATTTACACAAGTTTCAATTATATTATAAGTTTGTGCAAAGTCCTTTGTAAAAATATAGATTCAACCATTAAAAATTATAAAAAAAAAAAATTATTTTTTTACTGATAAAATCCGTTTTTTATTTTTTATTTATAAATAGTCTGTACGAAACTTACATATCTAAAACTTGTACCTAATATTATTCTTTTTATTTTTAGCTCAATGATCAACTGGATAGAGTTAAAAAAAAAAGGCATTAAGATATATTTAAATATAATGTTAATAAATAATAATATAATCCATAGTTGTAAATATATATATATTTTTTTGATATATTTGGAGAGGAAGGGTTTTGAATCCAGAGCTTCTATTTTAAAGGCTGAGAGTTTATGCCAATCAAATTAGAGGCTTTTCTTTTAATCTAGAGTTGTATATACGTGGTCTTCATCGTTATTATTATTAAGAGAACCGAATTGTTAGGGCCTTTCTTAAATATTTGTTACTAGTAGAGTCAATACCTAACGGCTACCTATTGCGATTTATTTACCAAACCAAAGCCATTATCTTCTCCTGCCATATATCTGCGAGTTGTTATTTACAGAGCAAAGAGCATAAACACGAGCTCAGGCCACTTATTTTGAGTTTTTATATCAACGTTCCAAAATCCTAAAAAAGAGATGGAGCTATGTGATCTTCACACACATGCATTTGGCTAGTTACGGTTCATAGGCAATGTACAAGTTTTCAACGATTTTCTACGAGAAACTTGAGCGAGTCAAGACGAAAATGATCTTTAGATCGGTATATAGGGTTACAAACGAACCGAGTCGAGCCGAATTCGAATAAGGGTACTCAAACTCGATTAACATATTTGCTCGTTCGAACTCGAATATCATTGTTCAAACTCGGTCGTTAACCATTAAGATATGTTTAAATATAATGTTAATAAATAATAATATAATCCATAGTTGTGTATATATATATTTTTTAATACATTTGGGAGGGAGGGTTTCGAACCCAATACCTCTATTTTGAAGGCTGATGATTTATGCCAATCAGATTACAGACCTTTTTTAATCTAGATTTGTATATATGTGGTCTTCATCGTTATTATTATTAAGAGAAGCGAATTGTTAGGGCCTTTCTTAAATATTTTTTACTAGTAGAGTCAATACCTAACGGCTACCTATTGTGATTTATTTAATCAACTAAACCAAAGCCATTATCTTCTCCTGCCACATATCTACGAGTTATTATTTCTAGAGCAAAGAGCATAAACTCGAGCTCAGGCCACTTATTTTTAGTTTTTATATCAACGTTCCAAAATCCTAAAGAAGAGATGGAGCTCTTTGCACAAGTGCATTTGGCTAGTTAGGGTTCATAGGCAATGTACAAGTTTTCAACGTTTCTACGAGAAACTTGAGTGAGTCGAGATGAAAAATGATCATAAGATCGGTTTATGGGGCTGCAAACAAACTGAGTCGAGTCGAATTTGAACAAGGGTACTCAAAGTCGATTAACATGTTTGCTCGTTTGAATTCAAATAAAACTCGAATATCCTTGTTCAAACTCGATTCAATAAGCATTAATTTTATTCAAATTCGACTCAGAGCTCGATTTTTTATTTTGAAAATTTCTAAATCAGAGAATCTAATCTTTTGATTAATAATTTTTAAAAAAATTT
>QEOT01122751.1:0-19870 GCA_003123785.1 Pterocarya stenoptera | reverse complement strand
AAAAAAATTAAAAAAAAAAAAAAAAAAAAAAGAATAAGAAAAAGAAAAAATAACTCAAACCATTTAACTATATATTCAACCAAATAATTTTTTATTCAAAATTCTTATGGTATAACTTTTTTATAAAAATAATTTATAGTTATACATTAAAAGAATAATACACGAGATAAATGACTAAACTATTTAATACTAGGTTAGGTTCGGATATTAAAACAAAACATAAAATTCTCATCTCATCATTATACCTTTTTCAAATACTCATACAAAATATAATAAATAATTCAACTTTTTCAAATCTCAAAACAATAATAATATTAAAAGATAATATTTTAAACTTTCATCTAAAACAAAAAATTCTCATTTCACTCCCCAAACCTAACCTTAAATCGATAGTTGTAGTTGTATGATATATTATTATACAAATTATCCTATACACATTTTGGGAGCATAACATATGTATATATATATTAAATAAGGTAAACTAAATAAATTAATATTATATAATTAAGTATATAACATATAACTAACATGTAATATATATATAACACATACATAAATAAAACATATTAAAAGCTCAAACGAGTCAAGTTGAGTTTATACGAGTTTTGTTTACGGGTCTAAACCTAGTCGAGCTAAATTTAAGTTTTACTAGTTTAATATTCAAATCTATATTAGTGTTTACAAACATCTCATTTATTAAATGAACTGAGTATACACAAGCTGAGCTCGAGCTGTTCATGAGCTGCTTTGTTCATTTGCAGCCCTAAACTCAGATGAAAAAATTGAAACTCAGATCCATAATAAATCAGAAATTATATAGTCAAAACCTTAAGCCAGCTAATATAAATGGTAAAATTTATCATTTATTTTATATTCGACCAACCTATCTCATTTTGTAGTCTCTTATAGAAAGCCTCAAAAGAAACAACCTTTTGTAATTTGGGAAAAAAATTATTAAATTCCATTAAATATACTGTTTCACCAATGGTTTTATTTATTTTTATTTTTTTATATATATCTTGACTTGCACGATAAATGACTAATAATGCATCTTATGATCTCAGCCATTCCTATATTCACTCTTTTCCTATTGGCCCACCATTTTCTAAAAAAATATTATACTCACAGTAGTTCAGCTTTCTTGTTTTTACTACAATATAACTGCAAAATTACAATTTCATCACACAATTTTTTGGGAAAAAAAAGGGAAAGAAAAACTTAGGACCTGTATGAAAACACAACTGATCTAAGACATTTTCATACTACTTTAATACTATTCACAAATTATCCATATACTATTTTACTATTATTCACAAATCATCTAAGATATTCGAAATATCCAAACGTAGCCTTAATTGGAGAACGAGCAAGGTTTGATGATTCAGCTACCTTATAAGTTTCTATCAATTATTTTATTTGCCAATGATATTGTACCCGGAAAAAGAAGTTGAGGGGGCAAATGAAATGTACATGGCCTCATTTTTACTTGTCAGTTTTCATTCCCCTTTGGCTTTATGAGCCATCAACTAGCTGTCCAATTTCCACCCAAAATGATGCAGACAAAGGACCTTAAAATAGATAAGGAAAAAAAGGTGAGAGATGAAATTGTGGGTCCTAAAAGAACACAATCCCAAAGGATACTTATGTCTCAACTGATAATTGATCAAACGGCCCACAAGAACAAAATCTAATGGGAAAATAGAGATGCAAAAAGCCCATCTGCAGCTTCTGTTTTGTAGCGAAATGACACTTTTTTCTTGCAACTTCATATTCTGTGTGTGAAGGTGGAGTAAGAGTAAAGAATACATATACTGTCATTGAATCATTGGGAAGGCTAGATTGGCACATGCGACCCCTTTATAATATAAGTGGTCCTACTCTTCTACACCCTAGTGGGCAGTGATTTTGGATTGTGACTGTGACCTGAAGCTACTTAGCTGTAGCCTCTGCTTGGTGCTGTATCCAGTGGCTCATATAGCAACCGAACATGATGTGGGGCTCCCATTCAATCGTATCTTTCCTAGTTTTTGGTCGGGTTCCAATTTGCAGGCTCGAGGTGGTCCCTCGCTAAGTGAGCTTATGGTCAAGTACAATTTCTTAGCACAATTCAAATTTTTGTTAAGGTCATGTTTGGACACTTTGAAATGAGATGAGATTCTTAAAAATTTTCATATTTTTTTTATAAAAAAATCACTCAAATTCAAAATATTTTTTAATTTTTAATTTTATACTTTTTTCTAATCATTACATAATCAAAACATTTTTTTCAATTAAAAAAATTAAAAATTTAAATCCAAATAATATTTTAATTTTATAATATTTTTATTCAATTATTTTATTTTCATTTTTTAAAATCCAATAAAACATATCGACTCAAACAGTTTCACTACTATGAACATAATTTCTATCTCGTATCGTTATCCAAATATATCTGCGTTAAGAATTTCGCATGTTAATTATACAATATTGTAAGATCCGTCAGAAGAAATTATCAAGTTATTATTTTTATGCTAGTTGATGTAATTGATCTATTTGGAATGTCAGTAATTGCATTTCATCCGAGGATTTTCTGTGTGTAATGGACCAATGGAAACAATTTGAACTAGGGAAACTTTTGGGCCAAATCCATGATGGTATAGTATTGTTTTTCTTCCTTCGTTATTATTTGGGCTTTCTCCTGGTAGATAATAGATCTAAACCAGTTGAAGTGGCAGGTCTGAGTCTCTGACGTCAAGATAGAGCTCGACCCTTGCAGTTTCTCACCTGTTTCTGCATGAGTCGTCCGTAGCGGAAGTCACCGAGAAGAAAGAAAGGCAATTGAGAGCATGGCAGCGTCATCTCAACTGCTCCACCACCTCTTCCGCCCACCTCAATTGCAGCCACCACCTCCTCCCTCCTCCTCCTCCTTTTTTCTCTTTCTCAGCTTCAAACCCCTCTTCCGCTCAACAGCCTCCACCATAACCACTACAACCACACTATCCAAATCCTCCCTCCCCCCAATTCCACTCTACACTACAACTCATTTCACTAATTTTCATCCAACTCCTCCGTTCTCTCAATCTTTTGCCACTCTCACTCCCTCTCCTCTTCCTGCTCACAGTGCATCTTCAGCTCTACAAGAAGGACAAGAAATAGAAGAAGAAGATGATGATGAAGAGGATTTTGAGGAGGGGATTGAAGAATGTGACGGTGACGTTGAGAGTGGAAGTGAAGACCCGAAATTGGGAGGGACTGATGGAGAGACTTCCCAAGCGATGATTGTGAATTCTTCGTCTCTGTCGCCTTTGAAATTGCCGGGTCTCAGTGTGAAGGAGAAGAAGGAGCTAGCCTCGTACGCACACAGCTTGGGGAAGAAGCTCAAGTCTCAGTTGGTGGGTAAGTCTGGTGTTACTGCTAGCCTTGCTACCTCGTTCATTGAGACCCTTGAAGCCAACGAACTTCTAAAGGTACCCATTAATAAAAAAAAGTTATTTTCTTTCATTTTTGCTCTCGTGGATTGGATGGTAGTTTGGTTATCAGGGACCCTGATAACTTTTATTTTTCTACTCCTCATGGTCCTGGAAATCAAAATGGAAGAAGATTTCGTTTGCTTCAACCATTCCGTCTGAAATTTTAAATCTCCAAGATGTGGGGAAAATGTCAGGTTTGGAGGATAAATCCCAAATACGGAAGAAAGTGAACACTTGGTATTTGTGAAAATGTCTCCTACATTGGTATTTGTTAAGAACACTTGTATTCTTAACAAATACCAATCTATTACTAATCGCAATCTTTTGAATTTGTGACTGGTGTTCTGTATAGTCTGGAATCAATTATCTTCAAGTGACGTACTATCGAAAAACCGTAGTCCATGGTTGATTGATGAGAATCCATGGTTGATCTCTTGAAGCATTGTCTTCGCTGTAGCAGCTGCGGCAACTATTTCCGTTTCAAAACACTCAATTTCTTGTTGTTTTACATAGGGAATGTTGGATTGATGAGAGTGATAGTTGTAGGATGCTTTAGCTCTCTAAAGGGATCATGAACATGAGAAACAATCATTATAGGCTAGGAATACACCTTGAAGCCGAACTTATTGCTTTTTGGGAATATAAACTTTCGAATCTCAAATTCTGATCCTTGAAGTCATCATCTTAAAACGGGTAAGGAGCTTGGCTGGGCCAGGTTGAAATCGGTGCATCACCTACTTTGCTTTATTTTCTATAACTAGTAAGTTTAAACCGTTAAGCCCTGGTAGGGTTGGAGATTTTACTTAAAATCTTGTTACTCTGATTGTTAAAGTTTCTCTTGTTTCTGGATTTGCGAATGTCTACAGTGTATGCTATCGTTATGAGCCTCTTATTACATATCCATAGCCATAACTAGCGATGGGACTCTTTGAAACTCAGAGAGTTGAGCTAGATGTATTAAAGTTGGATGCAATGCCATAGTGGCTTACATGCACGTACTGATATGCCAAACTCCTTGAAACCCATCTTGTTTGAAAAATTGATGTTGTCGCCTATTTTGTTCTATTTGCCGTGTAATAAACAATACTCTGTTTCCTTTTACGTACTTTATCTTCTGAAGAACCTAGTAGTATTTGGTCTACTGAACGAAAACATACTGCCAATGTAAACAGATTAAAATACACAGGACCTGTCCGGGGGAGCTAGATGATGTGGTTAAGCAATTAGAGGAAGCAACTGGTTCCGTGGTGGTTGGTCAAATTGGTCGAACGGTGATTATTTACCGACCTAGCCTTTCCAAGTTGAAGGCGGAGGAGAAAAAGAAGCAGGCTCGGAAAATTTATGTGAGAAGAGAGTCAAAACTGAAACCCACATTGCAGGTAAAAGATAACAACACAAAGAAAAAGGACTTTATTTGTTCTATATAAAACTGGTCTGGTCTTTTTTGCTGACCTCCCTAACCATCACCTGTGGAAAACACAGAGTAAAGTACAGGTATCAAGACTATCTGGGCGTGGTCGCCGGGGAAGCAGCAGGTTCTAGCTCTAAAATAACCTTTGTGGCTATGTGCATGCACTTGCATTTTTGGTGCCACATTCGATTTCCAACAAATTCAAGGAAGCCTGTGGCCCTCTCAAGCAATAGGAGGGTGCATGAAGCAAAGAGCTAGATATCGGTTCAATGTTTCACCATGAACGTAAGTTAGAGAACAATGGGGTAGCTTGGGGAGCAAATACTTGATAGTTGATACCAAGATGAGACTATTTCTAGAATTTTCACTTGCTTCCGACTTTTGAGGATGAGACTAGTTGCCACCCATGTATTCTTGAAATTTCTTCATTTTATCTAAATTAATGAGTATCTCTTCTCTATGCGATTCTTTAGAAAAATCCTTTTGCAGTTGGAATATGAACTCCCCTTCGATTTTCTTCCCTTCATTTTTTCACTCTAGATGACAGATTGTTTTTCTTTTTGTCAAGAAAATTGAAAACCCAAGACAAATTAGGTAATTAACAATGCTTTCTTTGTCAGAGACAAAACAATACAACAAATGGCAAGTAGCTGCTTGCCGTTTGGAAATAGATATCTAAGTTCCCGGAGGTACATTGCTTTTGCATTTAGCCCCGTTGAGGCAAAGAATGAAAATTATTCTTCGGCCAAAAGGCAATAATGAAATGCTCAAAATTTTCTATGTTTCGGGAGTTCTGAGGCTAGAACCATGAGTTTCGTTCCTGACAAATTGAACTATGATCAGCGTGTTTATGTGGATTCCTAAACTAGGCTGCCCTCAGCTTTTCCAATTTAACTTGACTTAAATCGTCAGAGTGAAGTACGCCGTTTGGAGAACGAAGGCGCTGAAGAGAGAGGAAAAATCGAGCCTGAAAAAGAAAAACCTTGGGCTGTCAGTGAAGTTCAGATAGTGCTTGCAATACGCAAGCAAGGGATGTTTTTTTTTTTTTTTTCTGAGCAATCAATGTTCCTCGTACCCATTGAAACACTACAAGTCCGAACCAGCAGCCAGGCAGACCATATCCTCTACTGCTTATAAGCTGGCGAAAAGAAAGATAAAACCTCGTTAATTTAATATATATATATATATAAAAATGTAAAAAGGACACCGGATAAGCAAGAACAGATCTCTACCAGCAGGAGTAGTGCCCCCACACATAAGCATCCGCTCATCGATAAGCTAATGAATTTGAGATCCCGTCCAGCCTGCAGAAGCAGAGTACACAAATTCATATTGGTATACAAAGTCGTCCATATTCTTATGCGAGTAGCTGCAATACAGTAAATAGTAAAGATACAGTTGACTGTACAAGGGCAGTTAACTCATTTTAAAAAAACAAACGAGTATATCATTAAAAAATTATATTTTTTTTATGTGAATTTTATATTTACTCACTTTTTTTCAAAATGTGAGCACGGCGCTTGCATACTCTAACTGCAAATAACATTTCTCTAAATAAAATTATCTTAAACGGGTTTAAGTTCCCAAGCCCAGCAGAGACTCTTTTCATTATGAGGTTTTGGCTCACATTTCAGGCGTGGCAAAGGGTTAGGCAACTTATGCCATCATATAGCCAATTAGCCATGGAATGTCACCTTGTTTCTTTTGATGATCCATACTTGCATCAAGATTCCCTACATTAAGTGATATTATCCCTTTGGGTGAGCAGCAAATGCAACCAAATTCATAGTTGTGAGAAAAGATCTAGTGGTATGTGAATTCCCAACGACAAAACAAAAGCATGATATAAAGGTAATGGGCATTCTAGTACTGCTTGTTGTGAATAACTTATTTGCTAATTATGGCGACACCTTGTGAGTACAAATGTCCATCTGTTAATTGGAAATAATATTAATACAGTGCAGGAACAACCCCTCTAATCTCTCTCACCCTCCATTTTATTTTTGGGTTCACAACTTTGAGATCAAGAGGCCCACCAGTCCGGCATGTGGAACCCTTAATATTTCTTGGCAAGGGGACCATGATAGCAATGAGATGGGAGGAAAGAGCGATTGCAAAACGTATGTGCATTGACTCCTAAATGAGCTTCTCACATCTGATCGCAACCAGTCATGTCTGGCTGTTTTCTCAATACTAAGGGGAAGGATACCTTAAATTATGTTGACTCTAGAGTACTCTGGAATTTCTAGTTGAATCAGGAGTCTTTTATGTGCTTTATCAAGTCTTTTATTTATTAGTCAAATTATTAGTAGATTAGCAAAGAGCCAATTTCAAATT
This sequence comes from Pterocarya stenoptera, assembly GCA_003123785.1. Taxonomy (NCBI): domain Eukaryota; kingdom Viridiplantae; phylum Streptophyta; class Magnoliopsida; order Fagales; family Juglandaceae; genus Pterocarya; species Pterocarya stenoptera. The sequence goes on along the minus strand of QEOT01122751.1, from coordinate 12,673 downwards.
TCTCCATTATGTTCAAATAAACTCAAGCTTTGATTAATGAAATATTGAGTATTGTGGCATTTTGCTTTGTACGCATGTAGACAGTTTTAATAAATCAATCATAAACCAGCACTTCCACGGGACCCCAAAATACACACGACTGTCATATCAAATTTCAGAACCTATGGTCCAAAAATATGCACATGACATCCCTTCTTATTTTGGGCGACATAACTCATCCAAAAGAAAAGTGCACATGACATGCCAGATTAAGACTCAAAAGGAAAACATGATCGAAACTTTATATTGAAGTAAAAAGAAAGCATACCAGCAATGTTCCCTCGAGGCTGAGAGTTGGAGGTGTGACAGCTAATGCAAGAAAGAATGGAATCAGAACTTTGTGCATCTGTATGGAAACAAGATAAAATATAAAAAGGAATAAGATTAGATTTACTTTTTCATCTGCACAAGACAATGAAAATGCTAATGTTTCCATAGAATATCTGCACCTTAATTAATTTCCTCCAACTTTGTCTAAGAACTCAAATAAGATTTATAAGGTAAGTTGGCCATGAGAGATATAATATATATATATATATATATAAATGCGACCCCAATGAAACAGCACAACAGCGCAGATAAGATAATCTGTCCTCATGTAATAGATATAGGTAAAACAATGGCAATTTAATTCAAATTTCCCCTATTATTTGTCACTTCATTAACATTTCAAATGATAGAGAAAAGCACCTTAAGTGGCCTCTAAATCAACTGACCAGGCCACTAGGAGCCAAAAATTTTAAAACATTAAAAATATGAAAAATTTTGTATAAAAGAAATTGTCACGGACCATTTAATGCAATATGGCAAGGCACAATGTGACAGAGCTCCAAAGATTATAAATAGAATGACACTACTCACAACAGGGAAGCTCAAAATGTAAGCACAAACCTCCTGTATGACACTCTGATCATGTGTAAAGATTTTAGGGAACCACAGAAGAACAGATGTTGAAGCAATCCCTAATAGCAAGCCAAGTATTGCTCCAATGATGACAAGGGACTTTAGTAGCATTTGGGCCTGTGTTATTTGATTAAACACTCAGGAAATTTTCAATTAACTGAAATTCATAGAAAGACGGATGATGTGGAATATTAAGTCAAAAAAGACAGAATATGGAGGGTAGCAGGCTGTAGCATCATCAAAATAACTATTCTAACCTTTTCCAAATTTCTACGGACTCCATATATTAACTCAGGCATAAATGACTGTGCAGTCTGAGATAGAGGTTCACCCCATACTGTACACATAAAGAATGTTTGCACCATGACCTAGAATAAAGGTAAGTTTTCGATCCAAATGACCAATTAGTTTTCAAAAGATAGGAAGCTGAAGAAGGTAAGATGTTAACTGAAATTACAAGTTTGAGCAAAACTAACCTGGTGAGCAGCCATTGTGTATGTGCCCATAGATGTAGCAAAATATGTAATGAGGGAAAAGAAAGCAACCTAAAGCATCGAATTGTCACAGATAAATAGAGATAGAACAGGAGAACAGATACTGCTACAGAATTGAGTGATACTATAATTTGACCTTCGATATCATTGTCACAAAAACTGGAGCAGCAAGCCCAAACACTGTCCGAAGTTCTTCAAGTGATGGAACAGATATGGCAAATGCATTGTATCCTTTCTTGTTCAGAGATTCAATCATCATATAACCTGCAATAACCTAGAATGAATGCTGATGAGTGGCAATGGAAAAAAGAAAGTGCAAGCATATCTGCTTAGCCACATTGAGAATGAACCAATCGGCACATCATATAGGTTAAAGTCAACCTGCATGAAATCAATATTGAATTTTCATTCAGCGCACCTGAGAGGCTGCTGTTGCCCATGCTGCACCAGCAATCCCATACCCTAAGAAGCTGCACAGGACTATATCACCAACGGCATTTACAGCACTGGCAACCGCCAAAGCCTTCAATGGTCCCCAGGAATCTTTCATACCAAGACTGGGAAATGGAAGAGAATATCAGATAGAAACCAATTGAGGTAAAAAAAAGTTCCAATTCCATTAAACCGGCCAATGTCTCATTTGAGATGGGCAAATCAATTGTTTCATAATCAAACACCAAGTTGCCTCAAGACCATACAAACACATACGATAAAGTGCATGTAGTAATTGGCTAAGAAATTGCAGATTTAACAAATTTTTCTAGTAGTTCTTTCATAATTAACACATGCATGCATTAGCAACAACCATACTATAGTGCACAAGAGAACAAAAAACTGAGCTCATTCAGTGCATAATGAATGGGAAGAAGTATACACACCTTGCACTCTGAGTAACCCATCCAATGAGAACTGCAGGCCATGCTAAGCCTCGAATCTACCATCAAAAAAGATTTTTTTCAAACAAATCAAGAAGAGAACATTAATAGTGCAGATCCTGCCAGAAGCCCACATATGTTTTTTCTCATGAACACAACTTAGGGGAGATTGTATGCCAAAGCATATGAACAGTCATCAAAGACAAAAGCTGCCGCAAGCCAGTATACAGTTGTTGATCACAAATGCACACCCACACACATATTGGCACCATCTTGCCTTGTGAACTCAAGGGTTACTGCAAAGATTATTCACAGGTAATCAAGACTTCCAAAGCAAATGCTCTTTTTTTCCTTCTCTCTTTTTCAGAAAAGCAAGGGTTTTTTTGCTATTTATTTTACTTTCTTTTATTCTCCGCCTTTCCCTTCCAATAACTTGGTTTTAAGCTTAGTAGTAAGAAAGGAAGAAAATTTGCAAAACAGTCAACAGGAACAACCGGCAGGGCATATAGGAAAAGATATGAAGGTTAGAAAGAAATGTACCTGAACATATGTGTTTGCTGCAGGTATGACGTGTGCGCTCTTTGGCCCAGTAAAAGCTAAAAAGGTGAAGTAACCAATTCATCATTGATAGGATTGCGTTTGTAATCATTTGGTATAAAAACTTGCTGCTTTAAAAGAAGTGGTGAAAAATACAACTATGACTTCCCAAAAGCAATCAACACTCGGTTTAGAAATAACAAAAAGCTGCTCCAATAGTTATTACCTGTTAGTGCCCACGAACCAAAAAACTTCGTAAACAAAAGCATTAAGCAGCCACAAGTTAACCCAACAAACAGCAAGTTAGATATGTGATGCTGCACTTCATTTTTATCCTGCGCGCCAATGCCAAATTGTGTAAAAAACAAATTCAGCGTCGAAACATTGTAGAGCAAAGAGGAATTGATCATTAAAGATTATCTAACCACCACATAGTTCATAATCAAAAGCTAAGAGTAACGCATCTAAGCGTGCTTTTGCCAAAAATCCAGCAAAGGGCTTCACCAGTTAAAGAACTAACCTTTTTGGCAAGGGAAGTGGCAACCATATTCGAAGTAGCAATTGAAAGGAACATGAACACATAACTCAAACTATCACACATAACTGTTGCCGGACCTGTCAAAAACAAATTGACGCACATACCTCAACAATAGGCACGGGTGAGCGAAAGTTCCTTCTCATCTAAAATGAAAAAACTAAAAGAAGACAAGCAGAGAAGTAAATGTATAGTACAAGTTCCCAAGAGAACGAACCCAAAGCAGCGAGCTCAATCGAGCTACCCTGACCGATGACCGCGGTGTCAATCAGGCTCATCAACGGCCCGCAAATCCAGAGACCAGTGGCTGGCCCCGTGAACTTCACAATCTCCTTCATTTGATGCCATATTGTCTGTCTGTCTCCACTACCCGCTCCGTCTCCCTCGACCTCCAACACTTGTTCGGAGACCGAAACGGTACCACTATCGCTTTCGTCGGAGATCTTGTAGTCATTTTCGAAGAGCTCTCGAGCTGGGCTAATGCAAGCGGTTTTTATACAATTGCGACGAGCTTTCGGCGCCAACGTGATCAACAGATTTGAAGGAAAAAGGGAGATTTTAAAGCGAGGAAAAAGAGAGAGTGGTCTTTGGCGTGTATGGTTTTGGAAGAAGGGGGTGCAGGGAGGGGGGCGAGCTATTAGGATTCTGGATTCCATTCTCTCTCTCGCCCTTTTCCGTTGGAAATTGAGGCCTCATAAAATCTGGGGGAACAAAAAACAGAAAACAAAAAAAACAAAAAAACAAAACAAAAGAAGAAGCGGTGATTGTAATGGTCCTTCTTGTAAATCTCTGTAAACTGCTGTGATTGTAATAAGGACCAACTAAGAACTGAATAAACAGATTTAAGAGAATTTAAGAGGTGTAGGTAAAGTGTTTGATAAAGAGTCTCATAGACTCATACGCATTGATAAGAAAAACTTCGAGGGTTTCTAGCCTCCATACACAAATCAAATCTTCACAAAGGTTCAGAATACTCTTACTTCCTCCCCCTGACCCTTATGCTATTGCAGAATAACAACCCACCCCAATACAAGAGTGACACGTAGACAACTGACAACTAACAACTAACAAATAAAAGAGACCAAATACACTTTCCAGCGGTAAATTCATCAGCATGCAAAACGGTGTGTCAAGCACTAGTTTATTGAAGTTGTGTGTTTAATCTCATTTCTCCAAAACGGTGCACTGCATCAGGTACCTAACAGTGACCGAAGAGTGGGTGAAGAAGGAAGATACCAGGAAGAACTAAGAAGGAAACGAACGACGGTTGAATAGAGACTCGAGAAAAAGAAGGCACGTGGTTTGATTTTGTAAATATATAAAAGAGAAAACTGAAATTTGCTCACGGGAACATTTTGATCTTTGACCAATTTACTGCTGAAACAATTGCATTAGACAAAATCAAAATATATATCTCATTTCATATAATTTTTATGATTTTTTTAAATTTATACATAAAATATAACAAATAATTTGATTTTTTCAAATTTCAAAACAAAAATTATATTATAACAATATTTTATTCAATTTTCAATAAAATATTTCATCTCATCTCGTATAAACTGCATAATCAAATGAGGCCTTAAAGTATCGTTGTCTGGATGCCTAAATTCTCATTTACCCTAAATTTTGGAGTTTGCATTCGAGAAAAACTCCAAATGCATGCTTCATACGCCTTCCCATTTTAGGACTTGGGTTTAGGGATCGAGAGCCTATGTAGCATCTATAATCCTCCATTTCGGTTCCTCATCCCATGCAACTTCTTTATTCTTTGTGTCCTACTTGCTACTGACCGTCGTTCGCGTTCCCATCCGGCAATCCGTCCAGTTGTCTATCTCTGGTAAGACTATACACCTCCAACACTCGCACGCTTGCACACACACACACATTCTCTCATCGGAATGCTCTGTGCCAATTCGTCTTCGTGTGGTCACCCATATTGCTTCATTGTTTTCAGATTCTTTGTGATTTACATCCATTTGTGTTCACACATATTACTCTGTGATTTATTCGAATGAGTATTTCTGATTTATAGCTTGTCTTAGCTTGCAATTTACTCGAATTTTGTTGTGATTATTCCTTATGATTTACATTTGGGTCTCTTATTATGGAGATGTAGTTGTGAATTCAAACCTTTCTGTTCTGTAAAATTGGTGCTCTGATTTACAGTTCACTCATATTGTTGGTCTCCGATTCAATCTGTTTAGGGTTTTACATTTGGGTTTGTGATTTTATTACTATAGATGTGATTTTGCAGGCTATGATTTACATTTTCTTACATTTGGGTCTCTGATTTCATGTTAGGATAATTCCTATGCATGAATTTGTCACTTTTGCAGCATTGGACAATGTACATGTTTTCATTTGGGTCTTTGATTCGATTATTCCTTGTGATTTATTATGTTTTGGTCTATAATTTACATGTTATTATAGCTGTGAATCTGGAACTTCTCATTTCTCCAACATTGGAGATTTATATATGTTTCTATTTAGGTAGATGATTCAATTATTCCCTGTTATTTACATTTAGGCATTTGATTTACATGTTACTATAGCTGTAAATTTTGCCAAAGTCCTTTCTACAACATTGAGGCTATGATTTACCATTACCATGCCTGTGATTGGGACTTCGTGTAATTTTTAGGTTCTATGTTTGGCATTCGATTGGGGCTTTCGTTTGAACTGTATATGTAAGTGCAGTGGCTATAATGATGATCGGATTGTTGTGTGTACCCGAGTGTAATATCAACAGCTTTAATGAATGCTCATCGATCGGTATGGTAGGATAACCTAGATGACCATCTTAATTGTGAAATTTTCACAAATACAACCGGAATTTGTAGTCATCCAATCTTGTGCCCTTTGCTATGCTTGAAAATGAAAGATCTAAGCCTCCAGTAATTTTGTTATTTCGTTTTGTGCTGTCTTGTGCTTTCTTGGCTTATTTGGTTGGGTATGCATGAAGAGTTGACCCTTGTTAGTTCATTTGGAACATGTTTTCTGCTTTGATTTGTGCCTTACACATTGTTTGGGAGTTTGGTTTTGTGATTTATTGGAAGTGCTTGGTTGGTTGTGCTGCAAGTTGTTGTTCATTGTTAAATTTGTTGTTTAGTTTTGTGAAACTTGGCTCTAAGATATATACATGCATGTTGTTCTTAGTGCCATTTCATAAAATAGTGTTTGTAACTAATATATGCAATATCCTTTTGATTTCTCATTAACTGGCTTTGAGGCACTAATTTTGTGATTTAGGTATTCTACTACACTACATGCATGCTATTCAGCTTTCTGAAATAGAGACTACTTTGATGAGTTTGCTGTTTAGTTGTGATTGGCCTGTGATATTCAGCTTTTTAGGAAGGATTAATTTCTTATTTCACTAGTTTTGAAGTGAGACATCCATGCTAAACATCATTTCATCTTCTTCAAAACTACATCATTTCTTACAGTTGTGTTGTGATACCATCTTTTTATACTTTGTTGGATTATTTACTACTTTTTAGAGACACTTGTTGTGTTGTGATACCATTCTCTTTTGTAATAGGAAATGTATGTTTTCCTTGGATGCTTTTCTTGTTTGGTATGATTTTAGTTGTGCATTTTCGTTTGTGATATGTTATCTTACTTGTAAAACATAATTATATTTAAGTACTTGGCCTTGGGTTTAATTAGCAATGAAGATGTCCCATTTTTTAAGTGCTTGCCCTTGACACTATCCTCTATGCTAATTTCATGTTAATAAGTACCTATTTTATATCTCTAGCATGTCATTATTCTTGTCGACTAGAATGTGAAATGACTTGGAAATTTTTTTGTTTTGTGAAATGGAATTTGAAACAAAGTGCACTTCTAACTTTGAATTTGACAGCTTCTTCTAACTTTGAATTTGAAAGCTTTCTTCAAAAATGTATAATTTCTTTTAAAAAAAGCATATTGTCCTTGTGTTGGATTTTGGCATGCTTCTATACTAGGTTTTGTTGGTTGGGTTATTTTGGTACCCCTTGCAATTTTGTTGTGCTCCACCCCATGTTCTTTACTTTTGTTTGGTGGATTAGTTTGTTCATTTGATTTTTTGTCCTTGTCTATCCCTCTCAGTTGTGATGATGATAAAGTTGAGTGGAGACAAAAAAAAAGTTGGGACATACTCTATAGCAAGGTAACCCGAATGGCCAATCACTATTGGCAGCCGATTGATGTAGCCATTAAGGATGTGCTACACTTCCTATTTGTTACCACTCATTTATTGAGCTTGTGAATCAAAATCTTTAGTCTATTGTTCTTGAGTTTCTAACATATTTACCAACTGTTATGTGTCTACAATTTGTTAGAGATGGATTTCCAAGACCAAGGACATACGTACTTCACAACCTTCCTCAGCCAGGACTCTCCCATTTACCACACTTGCGTTAGTCAAACTGAACAATCTCTTGTGATATTGGACGACTCTCCACCCTCACCCCCACCCCAAATAGAGCATCTTCCCGTTAAAAAACAGAAAGGGGTGCGAAGTTCACCAAAGAAGAAGACAAGTTGGTTGTCTCGACATGACTGAATACTAGCGTAGATGCCATCCACGGAACGGACCAAAAACATGCCAAACTTTGGGATAAAATTTTGAATTATTTCAATGAGGTTAAACCAAGTACAATTGAGCAGAGTGTTGGATTCTCAATACATTAGTGGTCGGCCATTCAAAAGGCGATAAATAAATTTTGTGCAAAACTGGCCCAAGTTAAAGGGTTGAATCAAAGTGGCATGACCGAACAAGACAATGTATAACCATCCACTACAGTTAACTTTTTCTAACTACTATTTTTTTTGTTTTTATCTCTGTTACTGTTATTTTTTTTCTAATTATTTGTTCTTTCTCCCTTTAATTGCAAGTTTGACAAAGCGAATATCATGTATCAATTGCTGGAGAATATCTTCTTTCAGTTCGAGCAATGTTGACACTTGTTTAAGGACCAATCCAAATGGATTCAACTTTGCACAAAAGAAGCTTAGCAGCAATTTGCGAAAAAATGAACGAGCCATTTAAGAAGTAGTGGAAAATGAGGTCGGAATGAAATTTCTTTGAAAATGAAATGAGATTTAGGTTGCTGAAGATGTTAATGGAAGCAAAAAGTCCTCTTATTTATACATAAAAAGGGAACCGTTTGAAAAATATGGGAGTTAGAAAAAAGTTCAAAAACATTACCATTACATATAGGACAACAAATATTACCGTTATACAAAGGACAAAAATATTACTGTTTACACGGACAAGATGCGTTACCGTTGCAAGTCAGGGAAGATGTGTTACCATTAGACAAATGATAAAAAAATATTACCGTTGCACTTGTAGAGAATATGTGTTACCGTTAGATAAAAGACAAAAAATGTTACTGTTTTATGTGAATCAAAATGTTACCGTCAGACAAATATTACGGTTACATCTCGGACAAAACCATAATCTTCATTTTTATTTATCCATCACAAATATCATCGCGTTGGAAAATGTATACTTAAAATATTATTTTTAATACTTAATAATAACAAACTATTATTGTACTCGGGAAAAAAAAATCATATTTCCGTTTGCAAAATTAGGTAGAAGGTGATAGTTGAAAATATAAGGAAAAAGACAAAAGAGTTAGTAGTTAAGTTTGAAAATGGAAGTGAGAAAAAAAATAATAAAAAAAGAAGAGAGAAATATTATTTTAATAAAATAGAGAAAGAATATGGAATGAGAATATGTTTTTGAAAGATGAGTAAAATTTATGATAAAATTTTAAGAAGTGTGTTTTTTAGCTAAATTAGAGGGAAACTTATAGGAAAACGGATACTGATGCTCTTAAAAGAACTCCAGCACTGAATTTCTCGTCTTTTTACGCAGCTTCAAAGAAGTAATTTTTGGGAAACAAGAAGAATTCAAACTTCACTTCACCTAGGGGTGAATTTGGTTCGGTCTGGTCGGTTCAGAGGGTTTTTTTTGTACTCGACCGAATCCTTTCGGTCTAGGGTTTTCCCACCCTTGACTGGACCGAACCCCCAAAGGGACTGGACCGAACCGGTCCCTATCTATCCGGTCTGATCGGTCCATTTGATCGATATGATCTAAACGGCACCGTTTAGATCCTACTTCACTCTAAACGTCCATAGCAACCCATGAGTTCGCTCGACTTTCACTCAAGCTGGCGCTGGAGAGAAGATCAACTTGAGTTCGCTCGATAGGCGTTTGACACACCACTCAAGCGAATCACTAACCTTAGTGTTTGCTTGAGTCCCGCTCGACATACCGCTCGACCCAATAAGAAGAAAAAATGAGGAGGAAATAGAGATAAATAGACTAGACAATCCCTATAGACTCTTCATAAGTATGAGTGTGTACTACGCGAAGAAAATAAAAATTAGCAATGAATAATTAGAATTTAGGAAAAATGTTTTATGGAACTAATATTTTTTCATTACTATTGTCTATTTACATATAATGACATAAATTATCACATGATTTATGATATATTATTAATTTATAGCATATATTATTTAATTTTTATATGGTCAATGATAATAAATTAGATAAAAATTATATCATTAACTTATATAATTACTAGGGCTGTACAGGAACCGGCCGGACCGACTGCCTCCGACACTGATTGGCAGCCGGATTCAGGAACCAGCCGAAACCGGTGAAGAACCGGTCGGCGGTCGAGAAGATTTGAAGGAAAACCGACGTTGGCGGTTCGGCGCCGGTTTGAACTCCTGGGAAACTGCTGAACCGGCCGATCCCTTATTCTTCTAAATATATGTGTTGTAAAACGGCGCTGTTTCACTTAAATAAGTGAAACGATGTCGTTTTTACTTGTAGAAGTTCAAAAAAAAATACAGAACGGTGCCGTTTTGAATTATGTTCCGAACCCCCCTCTCTTCTTCTTCTTCCTCCTCCCGCATCTTCTTCTTCCTTTGCAACTAAACCCTAAGCAGCTAAGCTTCTACTCTCACTCGACAATGGAAGCGGCATCCCTCCTCCGTCACATAGATGCCGACGGCAGACCGAAGAATCGAACCGCACCGCGTCGAGACCGATAGTATCGATTTTCTCTTCCCAATCGAGCGGTTTTGGTCGGTTCTTTCCCCTCATGGCAGACGTTGGTGGGGTCTCAATTTGGCGTCGAAACCGACGCCGATATCATCGGTGTACACCTCTAATAATTACTATATAAAATAATATATTTAAATATTTAAAATATAATTACTTCGATTTGGTTCAGTCCAAAATTTATAAATCTCAGGACCAGACTGAATTTCTTCGGTCCACAATTTTTAAGATTGTGACTTGCCCTCCAGTATTCGGATCAGTCGGGTCTAGATCGGAATTTTTAGTCTTGTCAAGTTTTTCGATCCAGAATAAATTTTGTACAGCCCTAACTTCACCGCTGGAATAAAAAATGATGCAGAGCATTCTATGGTCATTACATTAAAAACAAAACTCAAAATAATGGCCCAAAACAATTAAATTATAAAAAACAAGAGAAATGCTGCTCTTCCATACGGGGGGTCTCCCGACAAATTTTTTTTTTAATTTAATGATTAATTTTTTTTTAATGATATTATGAATTTTTTTTAAATATTTAAAAATATTAAAACAATGCATAAAAAAAATTTTTGCTATACAACCTCCACTATACTCCACACTCTATATTTTTTTAAACTTTTTAATTTTTTAATGATTTTTTGAATTTATTCTTTTTAAACTATTTCAAATTTTTTATTCAGTATTCATATAAAAAAATTTGATAAAAGAAAAAATTAAAAAAAATTAAAAAAGATTATAGAATGTGAAATGTAAATGAATAATAGGAGATTGTGAAGATTTTTTGTATGGGAAATGCTTATCTTACCGATTGAGTTTTTTTTTACTTAATAGTTAAGTGAATATTTTTTAATAAATTTGTGATTTTTATTTTTATTTTTTGAAAATATTTAATGAGTTTAAAAAAATGTTTGATAAAAAAACATAATTTTGTTTTTGGTGCCTATTCGGTAATCATTTCCGAAGTTTTTTTTTAATGTTGTGATTTTTTTTTAAAAATTTAAAAGTATTAAAAAATAAAAAAAAGAAAAAAAACCACTATCGAGAGCTCCATGTGTGGCCGTAGAGCCACTCCAAAAACAATGCCCCAAAGTTATGGGAAATGCTCATCTCACGTATGGCCACTGGCCACCGATTGAGTTTTTATTTTTTATTTTTAATAGTCAAGGGAATATTTTTTAATGAATTTGTGTTTTTTATTTTTATTTTTTGAAAATATTTAATGAGTTAAAAACATGTTTGTAATTTTTTTTCCCTATTTAGTGACTCTCTCGATGGCCTCCCACTGTGAGTATGGGAGCAGCACCACCCTGAAGTTATTTGTCGAAGACAATTTTACAAGCGTTTGTTTATGATAGAGCTGGCTCAATTATAAATTAAGCTTTCAGGTGAAATTTAACTGAATTATTTATAATTATAATATAATAAAATATAAATTATTATATGAAATATTTTTAAAATTATTAATAAAATAATATTTTATTTAAAATATTTAAATATAATTTTTATAAATTTATATTTACAACAATTTAAAATGAGGTCTCAATATAGTTTTTATGCCTCAATTTAGTAAGATTTTAAAAAAATTATTTAAAATATAGATAATTCATTGTATTACTTATAAAAAAATATTGTATTAAATATAATTTTAGTATTATGGAACTTTGCATATATTGAAAACTATATAAATTATTTAAAATTTTATTTAATGAAATGATTTTTATTTTTATTTTTAAAAATTAAAAAAAAATACTTTATTTTCATTTTGAGAGCCTTAAGTGGCCTTAGACAATGACCTATCTGGTCTTACCGTTGAGCCGGCCGTGGGTAATGATGCTACAATCTTTAGACTTTTCTTTTTTCTTTTTATAAGATAATCTCTAGACTTTAGACTTTAGACATCCATGATCTACGAATTTTACGCTGTCTCCACAACATTACGACTAGACTATGTTTGGCAGGTGAGATGTGACTTTTGTGTTTTATTTTAAAGTTTAAAATATTATTTTTTAGTTTGAAGATTTGAAAAAGTTAAATTGAAATTTGAAAAAATTGTATTTGGATTTGAAAAAGTTGAATTGTTTATTATATTTTATATAAAAATTTGAAAAAATTGTAATGATTAGATGAAATGAGATAAAAATTTTGAATAAGATGAAACATCCAAACATAATCTAACAAACTAGCGTTGAATTTTCTATCAGAAAAAAAAAAAAAA
>QEOT01122750.1:0-35417 GCA_003123785.1 Pterocarya stenoptera | reverse complement strand
CACCATCAGCATTATTACTGAAAATCTCAAGATTGACCAGGGTCTGTCCATCCATTTTGAGGCAACCCCTATAAACTTGATATGGCAGTATGTCTCCATTCCGTACGACATCATCTAACTGCAATTGTTTTATCAGTCAGCTCAATTACTATAAACAACAGACACCCTTGCAGTAGATTTTCCTTACTCTTAATAATGCTTTAAGAAAGGTAAGCTTACCATCAACCTCGATAGATGACTTATTAGTCCACCAAGAGCAGATAAGGCAATATCATGGTGCATCACACTATCAAGGACATGATTCCATAAAGTAGAAGACCCTTTAAAGTATCCCTTCAATTGCACCAAATTTCTAACTTCAGAAGCTTCCAGGAAATCTGTAGTCAGCTGCACTGGACTCAATTCCAGTGTAACGGGACCTGCCAGATAAAAAAAACTTGATGATTTGAACCTACTTATTGGGAGATTCTAAACTCATGATAAGGTAACTATTTGGTTTCTTATCATATAAGCATGCATGTATATAATAAAATCTTAAATAACTGAATATAAACTCCCAGCCAAAACTGTGCTCTGCAATAACTGAATACAAAAACTCTGGTTTGAAATCCCTGCTCTGATTCCACTTTTGTCACTCCAAATTGCAATCCTATTTAGAAATTGCACGTACACAATTCATGATTCTCTCTAGGTTTTAGAGCACAGTAGCCAAAGCATCTGCCATGCTAAAGTCAAAGCTCAACCTTTTTTTCATACATAAAGCTCAGAATAAATCCACCAAGATACATAATCTAACCTAATTTCAAATTCAGTGTATTGAAATCAATGTCAATTATATTGCAGAACTCTGGCTAAAAATGTTGTTCTTCCCAAGTTGTATTTGTATTGCACACAGTGGTTGAACTGATATGGTTATAGACATAACGTGTGAAAAACCAATGAAATACTTGTAAAGTATGTGTAGGTTCTGAGCATTTAATGCAAATGTTTTGTTTATAATCTTCCATTCAGAAAAGTTATCAGTATTCTGACCTGTTAATGAGTACTTTCTGAGGGCTTTATGAGCTTCCTTGGACAGCCCTGCAGGAGTTGAATATTTAAGTGTCAAAAGTATGAAATTCTTGTCGCATAAAAGTTCAGAAATGGAACTCTGCTCAAACCACAAATGTTGGAGTTGGGGAAGAATGCTCACCTCTACTCTCATATATAACTTCTTTCGGCGACACCTAAAACCAAATCCCCGACAAGAGAATTAAGCTTCAGTTTTCAAATTTGATGGTTATCCATAAAAAAAAATTGCAAAAAGCAAACTATGCATTAACCCATACCTGCATCAGCAAAGCCCCAAGAGCAGCACAGGACGCATCATCCTTGATTGAACCAACCCAAATTTTTAAAGTAGCACAATCCACAAAAGCAAAGCCATATACAATCGAACCATTATCCAAGCTAGAATGCTCCTACAGACAAAATTCAACAAAAAGTAGTGTTAAAATATCAGAACAAATTTTTTCTGTTTGGTAATAGCCATAAGATAAGTACATAGGACCATTACTGGTTCGTGCAGCAGAACCCTTTTCGGGAAATGATGTAGGAGCATGCTTAAAGTTAACTACCTCATTAAATACAATAAAAAGTGCTGGTGAAAAAAAAATGTCACTTCAAGGTGCTCATAAAGATGAAAAAAGCGACAAATAAGGAGAAGATCACGGTGCATTGTTCTAATGCAATAATAAACCAGGCCTTCATAATCTACGAAAATTTTCCCGAAGCATAGAGATAAAAAAACAGAAACAATTCTTGAGATAGAATCTTTTTCCCACTGGCAGACCATCTTTAATGATGAGATCATAAGATGAGCTTGAACTAAGACAACAATTTCAGAAATGTGTACTGAAAGATAAATGACAAGCTTATTCTGTCATGCAAATAGCAAATAAATTCAGGACATATCCCAAAGGTCGACATTGGGTGAGTATATAAGGGAACATAATTAAGTAGTGACAGTGAAGACCTCTTTTATTGCAAGAAGATGAACAGCATCAGGCCCAATATTACCATCAGTTGTGGTTGATGGGGTGACTACCTGAACCAATTTTCTTGGAATTACCTGAATCAAATTTTTTTAGTCAAACCAAGAAACTTAATGTTAACTCAAGCACCGATATAAAATTATAAACCCAGAAAGACAAGATGCAAAAGAACCCAAAGGTACTACTGACACATTAAAATTTCAGAGTACAACAAGTATAAATATAAAATTCATATTATGTGCATGCATAAAACAAGAGAAAAACTGATGGTAACAAAATAAGAGTCTTTAGGTGTGGCTTACAGCTTTTATCATAGAAACTTACCATTCATTAGCAGATACCTAATTTTTGGCACCAGATGAGGAAATAGATAACAATCAATGTTAAGGCTAGAAAGCCAAACACTATGTTCAATTGTAACAAGTGGCAAACACGGGATAGATATCATGCGTCAAGCATAGACCCAATAAATAAAACTCTATGAATTCATTTGAAGTGCCCATCATGCAGCATGGATAACTCACAGAATTTGAACCTCTGGCTTTTGCTTGATTAGATGTCTCCAACTGCTCTATTCGTCCAACTTTATATCTTCAGAAAGAACAAAGCAAAAGCAACAACTCAGAAATAGCAACAGTTGTGGCTAGATCAAACAAGTGTTTGTGATAAACTCTGTCTGTGTATGTGTGTGCAGTAAAATTAGCAGATGCAGTGGATGAAAACACAGAAAATGCCCAGTAAAAAATTTTCATTTCAGCAAACATGCTGAGCTTTACCCTTTACAGAAAGCCTTAACAGGGGTTTTTGCATACCAGGCTGCCTTCTACCAGAGAAGAACTTAACTACAAAATGTAGTTAAAAAGTAGAGACAATTGCAATTTCCTTACTCTTCCATTTTTTTCTAATAAGTGATCAAATATTTTACTAAAAAATGCAAAAGGATCAGCGCAAGTACATAGGAAATATAAAAGAGGAACACCTAAATTGCAACAAAGAATTTCCTCACTCTTCCTTAAAAGGCATAATTCAACAAAGAATACACAGATAGGGTAAGACTAATGCAAGTCCGGTCACCCTCTTACCCACGAGCAACAAGCTTTTGAACAGCATCCTCTATACCACTTTCAGATATACCGACCTGATAGAAAGGAGAGATTTATCAAGTACAAAATCATGCTTCAATAGATGAAAAAGTAGCTCAAGTGAGCTATTGAAAAAGGAAACAAGAACCAAAATTATGTCAACGTGTAGTCACCTGCCGACATTTCCCCACACCACTAAATGTCATTTTCCAATCAAGCTCCTTATGGCCAATTTCAGCATCTAGTTCATAAAGCTCGTAAAACTTTCCCTGTATCACAATTTGTGACACTAGGTAATATATTCCAAAACCATAAATTATAATTTAAAAAATCACTGCAGCAAACAATTCAGCGAATCTAAATCACGTTTTTTAGTGTAATTCTCAAATGTAGAAAGATAAAACATGGATAGCTTCCAATGACCCAAACTAGGATTAGAATATTTCTCCTTTTAGACAATTGGAGGCCACTTGAACCTAAGGGCAGAAGGAGGATTTAACCCTATAACCCATAAATCTTACCAAGAGAGTTATATAACATATCTTGCAGTCACCTTCATGTAGGAAGCATCAAGACAACAAGCCCACCTAATGGCCTTCGTGTCCAAAAAAAAAAAACCAAACAGAACAAAAGAAAAATGTATTTTTTTCCTATGATCAGAATGGATTGCTTTGCTCACGGTGCATCTGTCATGTTGTAGCATTCAATTTTTCTACCAAGTCTCTAACAGAAGAGGGTTTGCATCTTCTTAGTAGCCATTGATTAGAAATCGATTGACATGAGTAAATTAACTATAAAATGACTTTCAGGCCTATTCTTGATCTAATGCACAAGGACAGGTAGAAACATATGCTGTCAATGAAATTATCAAGATTTGATGTAACATTGACTAACCACTTTAAAGAAAAGCACAATATCCATATATTGACATTTGACACTCCAATATTGTTTCTGAGATGCTGACATTTTCTTCAAAGCATCTGGTGGTATATAAAGTGTCTTCTTGTTATAAAGAGGATCACCAGGCCTTTGCCCATTGGCATCTTTGATTTGAGCAGGGTCAAGCCACTCAAACTTGCTCATTGTATCAGATACTTCTGTATGATTCTTGTTTAAAGCTGTTGAATCCTGGAGTAGTTTCAGCCTTTTGCTTGAATCCATCAAGGAAGTGTCATTCTTAACCCCACAATTTGGAATATCCTCTTGAAATCGCTTCAAACGAGAAGCAAGAGGTCTCATACCAGGCGTTTCAGGCCCAGGAATATCGTCATCAATTTCGATATGCAAGGCGTATTGCTGATCAACTTTCCCACTAGAATTGACCACATCAACCTTTTTGGGACGTTGGGAAGCCACATCTTGTTTATGCAATCCTTCTGGCTCAACATATCTACCAGATATTGTAGAAACATTAGAGAAACCACCATCACCCAACTTCCTGCAAAGTTCGCGCAAAGCTTACAGCTAGATGTGACACAAGCATATAAGTGCAAAGTTAGTCAGCTATAACATCAGATACTTTGCAGTCAGGTATAAACCTCAGACTGACAGCTGTTTATACTAGTCATGACATATGCTATCCATGTCGTAATTTGTGTATGTGACAACATCATAAAGCTACAGGTATCATTAACAACTATAAGCTTGAATTTCAAAACTTGAGAGTTACCAGATTTGTGAATAAAGTTGTATGAGACACGCGCCATTCAACTATGTCTCAAGATATTTCAAAATGTTCTCCTCCATGAGTTTAAAGCTGCAGGCTCAAAATGATCATTGATTTACTTTTGACATAACCTTCTAATCAGTGCCATCATTTTGCAGTTGACTAAACAATGAATAATCAATTAATATCTTCAAAAGGCAAATGCCTAATCTATTCTCTACACTTCTCGAGCAACACCATGAAGTGTAAGCCATAATATTTACATTTCCTTTTCATTTCTCTCAGCAGCCAGATGGTAGGTAATATTGCACAGTAAAAGAGGTTGACAATCCAAACTCCACTTCAACTAGGATACTAGAGATGGATATAAATAATTACAGTACTCTTCCAAACATGCAGCCAAATAAAACTTAAAATTTCAAAATAACAACTACGGGCAAGTTAAAACAGTACCTCTCGCTAGCCTTTTCTCCATCATCAACCTTCACAAACTTATGCATTATACTCGAGAACAGGGAAGAATCTCTGTCGTTCTCGTTTGTGGCGAACTTCACAGGCAAAACCTGCCGCGGAACCTTCTCCGGCGGTGTGTCGGTTCCTCTGATTTCAAAAGACGAGTCCATGGCAGCATCGATCGTGGCCTGATTGAGAGCGGAACCTTTCTGCTTCTCCTGCTTAGAAGGAAACTGAGGAACTCGCCGGCTTCCGGTCACATTTCCAGCGCCGGAGCCATTGGTCTCCGACGAGGGTTTCTGAAAAAATGAGAGTATCGATTTTTGGCGCTGCATTTTTCAGATCTTCGGAGAGCGAGAGAGAGAGAGAGAGAGAGAGAGGAAGGAGGAGGAGAGGGATAGGTCAGGGAAGCGGTATTTATTAGAATGTGAAACAATGGCGCCAAAGTTTTGCCCCTCCCACTTTGGCAAAGAAAATGCGTTGTAAACATTCTCTGAGATGAAAAGGCACAATTAGTTTTTAAACCAAATTCAACGAACTCAATTTATTTTAAACTAATTATTGATAAGTTCACTTCCTATAAAAAAAAATTAAATTTATCTCAATTAAATCTATAAAAAGTTATTATTTATAACTCAACTCAACTCATCTCAACATCTAAACGCATCTTACCCCTTTTGTGAAAAGAAATTTTAGAATTGATAACAGTTAGGGATGTAATCAATTCAGTTGATTCAAATTGTGGAAAAATTTTAGAATCAAAGTGATATAAATTAATTTTGAAAATCTAAAAATCAATACAGACCAATTCATCCAAGAAACCGAAACTTATAATTTTTTTCGATTTGGTTCAGTTCAGTTTATAGGTATGATTCGATTCGATTATTAATAATTACTAATTCACCAGTGTCTAACTATACTAGTATAGTATAAGTACTAGATAGTATCTAACTTATTAGTTATTTTATTAATTTAGTATAGTATAATTAGTGAGATTCACTTAGTCTACTAGATTTATTTCTATACTTGTAAGTAATGTCTAATTTATTTATATACTAGATTTATATTAGTTTCTAATTACATGTTATTATACTAATATTTAATTTATTTCTATACTTAATTATGTACGAAAATAATACTATAATGTTCACATATATTAAACTATTAGTCTATTTATATTATAAGAAATGTACATTATTTTATAATAATTAACACGTACTAGTATAATAATTGGTATTGTCTCATTGTCTTTAGTTAGCATAATATATATAATAATAATAATAAAATTTGTATAACATTATTTTTGAAAAAATAATATTATATATTTTTATATAATATACAAATTAAAATATATATATGTCGGACTAAACTGGTTCGACCGGTTTTTTAGTTTTTTTCTTTCGCCCCTGGCAGCCAAATTAGCAAAACATGAACCAACTTACCGTGGTATGCACCGTGAGATAAACATAAAAAATTTATAATCTGGCATAGAATATAAAACTACTTTTATTTATAAATTTAATTTTGTGTGCGTATTAAAAATTGTATATTGGTAGTATATATGCATAACATTATTATATTCAATAAAAATAGTTATAACGTACTACATAAAGATATGTATATTTTTAAATTTATTTTTATAAAAATTTCTTTACTGTTAAAGTATTCTTTTATTCAATTTACTACTCTTTTCACTAAACCTAATAAGTACAATCTATGTGGAACAAATGTAATGTGAGATTAAAAATTATATAGGGACAAAAAGACAATCATTTGATTCTTTAATTATTTTTAAAAGATGTACGCGAGACTTATACATTTAAACTTATACTTAACATTTCAGGATTATCAGCTGACCGCCTAGTCATTGAGCAAACAATCTCCCTGTGATGGTAAATTCGCAAGTTTAGACTCTTATAGCTTAAAGTTTTAAGGCATGTTTAGGCATTTGGAATATCTTGAAATTTTATGAATAATAATGAAATAGTTTGAATGAAAATGCATTATTAGGATTCGAAAAATGATAGAAAAAAAAATTGAATAAAAATATTATAAAATTAAAATATTGTTTGAATTTAATTTGTTAATATTATTTTTGTTTTGAAGTTTTTAAAAATTGTATTGATTTTTGTGTACAAATAATATTTATTAGCTAATGATTAGATGAAAAATTAAAAATATTTTGTGTTTAAGTAATGTTTGAAAATGAAATTATGATAATTTTCATAATGTGCAATCATGCCTTTAAATTACATTCATTTGATAATCTTGATGTAGCCATTGTAATACTGGGTGTGTACAAGTGTACATTTTTTTTTATATATAATTTTTTAATATATATACACACATGGGTGTAATCAAGTCGGATTCGAGTAAAAATATATAGTCAAATCTTATGCGTTTAATTTTTATTCGAATGCAAATCGAATTTGAATTTATCATTGATCAGTTCCATCTTATCTCTACGAATAACTTATTTGTTTTTAAAAAAAAATTGAATCTTTTGCACAAGCTACTCAATTTTTATTTTTTAGCATTTTCCATTAACATAATAGACTATAAATGTTTGATTTATACGTAAATCTTACACGAGTGAAAACTCATACATTGATGTGGTTTAACATGATCTATCAAATTATAAAACTCTTTTTGTTACAAAAAAAATCTATGTAATTAAATCAAGTCACACCAATTTATAGATTCATTGCGTATAGGCCTAACATTTCTTATGTTTAATTATATAGTTAATTTATATATACATATATCAATAAGTACATTAGTGCTGGTTCAACCAACACTTACAGTATTATGACTCTTAGGCCTAGTTTCAGTGGTGAAGTACTCTGAGGTACTCTCAAACACTTTCACTATTATTTTCTACTTTATTATTACTTTTCACCTACTTTTTACTACTATTCAATATTCTATTATTACTTTTCACCTATTTTTTACTACTATTCACAAACATTCTCAAACACTTTCATTATCCAAACAAAACCTTAGATTTTGAGATATTTAAAATATCATCATTATAAAGTTACTGGTAAAAACTTAAAATATAATAAATATTAAATTATTCAAGTTTAGATAAACTTATATAAATTGTATTGAACTTTATACCAATTGTATCATTTAATACGAACACTTCATTGGACAAATGTAGTCAGCCACATTACTCATGACTTGTCAAAAAGTTTTATTTATTTATAACCCTATATACGTATACGTGTCTATATATATATATATTATCATAAAGTATATATACACAACAACTCCTTGTAATCTATCAACTTAAAATTACATTTTATAATTAAATAAATATTATAATTCATGTAAAATCTAATTTTCCGGCGTAATTTAGAAACAAAAGGAGCGTAAAATATTGTATGATCGAGAAACTGCATGCTCGTATGCTATTAATTTTGTGAGGGACCGTACGTAGACCTCCTTGAAAATGCAAAGATAAGAATAAACTTAGTTAGTATGATAAAAAAAATATCTTGCACAGCAACGCATCAAGTGGTCTACAAGAGATCTACCAAATAATTAGCAAAAGGAAAAATAAGATCCACTTTTTGAAAATATTTTTTCCAGTCCAGACTTTCGTAAAATTACTTTATCTTTTTATCTTTTTGCCAAATTAATTTTCTGAAGTAGACGTCAAACACCAAAAAATCATTTTTCGTTATTCTCAGAAAATGTTTTTGACAAAGAGATATTTGTACCGGGACGCTAAAGTTGGTGATAATTTATGCTAGCTAATAAGTTGCGAAATATATAATGTCCACTAATCATTTTATACTTGTCGCATCCAACTATGTTTTCCTCAAGAGTTGGATTTGTTCGATCCAATATATTAAGTTAAAAGGAAGGAATAATTTAATTTGAAAGTCTTTATACTACACATTATTCATGTGGTATAATTTAATTTAAAAAATAAATTTTAAAATTTAAATCTTACAAATTAAATTATATCATATAGATAGTGAATGCTGTAAAGCTCTTTAAATAACACTACTCAAAAAGAGACTGCATAAACATTATAGAGATTACGGCTATTAGTCTTTGGCACAACTCAAGAATTAAACGTGAAAATGACATGAAATGAGAGAGCCTGTGATCAGTGTAATTAGACCCAAGTTACTTTAACACAAACTCAACAACTTGACTTAATTATTTTTTTTAGGTCACCGTTAGGGGTGACAAACGGTCGGTTCGGACCGAGATTGAGACCAGTCGGTCTCGGTTCATGTTTTAGAAGATTGAAAAATTTTTGTTCAGTCCATGGTCCAGGATTTTTCCACCCCGGACTAAATGAAAAATAAAAATAAAAATATATTTTATATATATCATTTATATAATAATTGTACAATTTATTATGTAATTTTCATCTAACCTATCATTATTAACAATATAAAATTTTAAATATGTTATTAACACTTGTTAATATTCTATCAATTAACTAATATATAATATTAATTAGTTAATTATATAGTAATTATATAAATTAATAATGTAATTTTCATTTAATTTATTATCATTGACTATATAATATATTTTTTTTATTGAGTTAGTTACATAATCTATATTAATAAGTCACTAAATGTTAATTTAGTATTTTAAATAAAACTTTTTTATTAATTGATTTAAAAAGAAAAGAAAAAAATAATTAGGTTAGACCGATAGCTATCAGTCTAGTCCGGTCCAGTCCCTATGAGTGTTCAGTCCATCGCCGAACCGGACCAGACCTACTGATTTGCACTCTTAGTCACCATGAGATTTGTGTATTGACCTAACTACTCCCATTGATTTCATACATCATTTTCCTTTTCATAAACCCACAATTTTATTCTATATAATCACGTAATATCTAGGGTTGGCGTCCAGGTCCTGATTCAGTTATCCAGTAATTCGGACTAAATTTGGGTGCCAAATCCAAGCCGAATGCCGGCACAAGTTAATTCGAATTATGACCCGAGTTGGTACCTAGAATAAGTTTCAAAAATCTGGATTGTAACGAAATTTCGTATTTTTTTAAAGCATTATAATATGAGATTCATGTCTCGAATAATATATAATATAGTATACATGCTATATATGAGCATTCACATTGGTCTATACATCTCCATATGCAAAGTCATATTTGCATAATATGAGCTTAAATTTCTCTACATTGGTTTATGCATATCCAAATATTTAGCTAGCTATGAATAGGAATTATGTAAATTTAGAGATCAACTATTCACCCCCCAAAACATATTTTACTTATTTGTTCTCTCTCCTCCATTTCTTGAGAAATTTGTATTGTATTGTAATGATGTTGGAGAAATTTATATTGTAATGAATTTGTATTGTAATGATCTTGGAGAAATTTGTATTGTATTTGTATTGTAATGAATTTGTATTATAATGTATTTGTATTGTATTTCCATGTTAATATGTGTTGTTTATGAGCACTTGGGATTCATTTTTTGTGTATATAAATTTGATGTAATTTTTTTTTATATAAGAATTTGATGTATTTTATTATATATGAAATTACTAAATTTGGATGCAAGAAATTATATTAACATATGTACTGGATGCTATGAAATTGTATTTAAATAAAAAAATAATAATATTTTATTATTTTGTCTTAAATATGCATAAGTCAATGTAGGAGTTTTGCTTAAATGACAAAGTGAATATACAAAAGAAGTGATTTTGTATATGCATATGCATAGACCAATGTTAATGCTCTAATATGGCCAGGCATACACATATTTGAGATACTTTCGCTTATAATTTTCATTAGCTCTTTTAAATTATATTGTACATGATATACAACTAGCTAGTGCGTCCTTCAACTTGTTATAAATGGTATTAAGGTTTTTTCAAAAGAAAAATAATGTTGAAAAATGACCAACTACATTAAACATTGAACATTGTCCATAATAATAAAAATATATCAAAATGAAAGATTAAAAAATGACTAAAGCAATAAACAATCAATTAATTTTTTAACTAAATGCATGTAAAACAAAAAAAAAAAAAAAAATCCAATATTTATCATGTAAAATGCATGCAACACACAATATAATCCACTACATATTATATTGTTTGGAATTTATACATTATATTACAAAAAATTACAAGATGTGAGTTACAAAATTACAAGATGTGAATTATTATAATTGCTTGCTTCCAGCACAGTTTTGCTATATGCATATATACTTGAAGTCCAGCCTGTCCCTACATCACAGTTCCACTTAGTTGATGAAGAAAGACGGGGTTAAAAGTTATCTATTGCAAATTGACAGCACAAAGTTATCTAAAAAGTAATGGGTGCAAACTCTTACGACTATAAATTCATGCTTATCAAAAAGCAAATTAACTTATGGTACCCAAACATCTTTTTTATATACCTCTACTGATATAAAGGTCATGAAATCTACAGTCAATAGAGAAGAAAGAGAGGTTATAAGCAAACACTATTGGAGGAACCAAAGTTCTCCCTCTCGCCTACGGTCCTACTCACACACTACATGGGCCCAACAGAGCAAGCCCATAACAGTCGGCCTAGTTAGCTAATCCGAACTGATAACCGTAAGCTCGAAACCGTTTAGCACAACTAGTAGATAAGGTGATCACACAGCCATTCCCGAATAGCACGGGAACTCAAATGTTCTCCCAAATAACCACTTGGGATCAAATAATGAGAAGTTCAAACAATAACAAACTCGGACCCAATTTGAATAAAGAGATTAGGTTGTTGTGCTAACTTGAACAAGTCCTTTCCTACTATATATATAAATATATATATTAGAGGAAATTCACAATCAAGGTACACTGATTTAAGTTTCAAATTCACAAAGATATTATATAGACGGCCTAACTTAAGCATCGGAGATGTTTAATACCCTTCAAGCCTTTTCTAGTTCTTCTAATGTAGGTTTGCTGGGGGTGTTCATGGGGGTACGAAACACATTCATAACAGTTGGCGCTGTTTATGGGATCTCCGCATCTCAATGTGCCTTTCGCATGCCTCTGACAACACGCTTTTGAGCAACCCGAGACCAGAAAGCCACTTCTACAAACATGAAAGGAAGGTTAGCGGAAATGGAGGAAAGACTGAGAAGAATGACAAAGGAAATGGAGGCTCTCCAGCGCGAGAACGAGGCCTTGAAGATAGGAACGTCACCTTGGGGGAAGATGCTGTGCCAAGCCATGTTGGTCCGGCGAAGGTGGAAAGCCATATTTTTCCATGAGACTACATAAATCATGGTGAATTTTTAGGCATTCCTTTTAATCTTGAAAGGAGTCGCATGGGTATGGTTCAGAGTGTTACAACCAGACTCTATAGAGAGGTTTGAAGAGTTAGGTAGGCAATTCCTGACCCAATTTATGGCGAGTAGAAGGAGAAGGAGGCCCGCTGCATATCTCCTCACTATAAAGCAAAGGGAGGACAAGAGCTTGAAGGCTTACCTTGCTCGTTTCAAAAGATTCAACAGTTTATGCATGATGGCAGACAACCAAGACAAAAAGATCAAATTAGTAGCCTTATTGGAGGCATCTAGCCCAGAACTCATTCATGGCTGAGTTGGCGAGGAAGACCCCAACCACTCTGCACAAATTCATGAATAGAGCAAATGACTTTGTCAATATTGAGGACACCTTAAGGGCCCTAATTGCACCGGGAAAGTCATAAATAGGGTAGTCAGAGGACCAAGCAAAGAAAGGTACCTAGGGAAGAGACCGAGAGAGGGATCTAAGGGCAAAAAGGAACCCGTGCAAGGGAAGGCGAGAAATCGGAGTTTTAGCACGAACGGTGAATCCCAGGATCCAATCTCCAACATGAACATCCAAGACAAGACCAAAGGGCCAATTCAAGGCAACAATAGTCGCGCTCAAAGGACCTAACGATTTTGCACCTATCATAATGTAGTATCAGACAGAAAACTATCACACCTTGAAACAAAAAATTGAGGAAATATAAGACAGTGGCAAGCTTGAGCGTATAGTCACTCGGAAGTCCTCACCCCAAAGACGACTAGGTGAAAAGAGGCAGGACCGAGAACGAAGACAATGGAGGAGTGAAAACTAGAGAAGAAGAAGAACCCTAAGAGAAAATCATGACTGAGCCCCTTGCCAAAGTCAAGAATAGAATAATGCTCCTCTTAGGGAGATATGCACCATTGCCAGAGGATTCTTTGGAGGTAGCTCAATCTCCTTTGGGTGAAAAGCTTATGCCTGCAAGGCTAGATACGAAGAAGTTTTCAGCGTCGGAAGGCTGACAAAGCAACCGAAGTCACGACCAACGACCATTGTATCCTTTAAAGATGATGACTGCACTACACCACATGACGATGCGCTGGTGGTAACTATGTTGGTAGTCAACTACACCACACGAAGGATACTTGTTAATAACGAAAGTTCGGCTAACATTCTTTTTTAGGATGTTTTCATGAAGAAGGGGATGGATCAAAGTAGACTGTGTCTGATGCCCACTCCTTGAGATGGTTTTCAGGAGAAGTAGTGCAGCCTGTTGCATCTATCGCCCTACCAATATTAGTAGGGTCTAGCCCACATACTGCCACCATAACTGGGGCCCTAGTGGCAAAGAAGGTGAACATGAAGGCAGACTCAAGTCATGGTCTGCCAGATAATGCAAGAATATCTGGCAAAAGGTAAGAAACTTAAAAAAAAAAAAAAAAAAAAAAAAAAAACCTACAGGAGGTCTACAAAAGGCGCGATCATTTCAACTACTTCCAAATCAGTCGCATCCCTCAGGAGGACAACTACAAGGCTAATAGACCCAGCATTTGGAAAATATGAGAGAGCCTTACTGTGGAAAGTGACAACCTAAGAAATAGAAGTCCCAACATTGGGTTTGAAATCGCGAAAATAGCGCAGGGACCCCATGATGGGCATGTGATATAGCCAAGTTCTTGACTACTGGGCAAATTCCGCATAATAAGGAAGCAGCAAGGGAAGTAAAGAAAAAAGCCGCCCATTTCACCATGATCAATGATGCGTTATACAAGTGGGGTTTCTCTGCCCCGTACTACGATGTTTGTCAAAAAAGGAAGCATAGTACGTCATGGCGGACGTGCACAAGGGAATATAAGGAAATCACTCAGGAGGAAGAACTCTGGTGGCTAAAGTTATAGGGGCTGAGTATTATTGGCTGCTCGCCCTCAAAGACGCTAAAGAGTTCGCCAAGAAGTGCACCCAATGCCAGCTACACCAGTTCCAACCTGTCTACCTGTGGAACTAACATCAATTACATCACCCTGGTTATTTGCCCAGTGGGGGGTAGACTTGGTCAATCCCATGCCACCGGGTAAAAAGGGAACAAAGTTCACAATCGTCACTGTTGATTACTTCATGAAGTGGGCAGAAGCCGAGGCACTGGCTTAGAACATCATTTTAAACAATGGTAGGAAATTCGACTCTGAGCAATATTAGAGCTAGTGTGCCAAGTTTGGAATTAAGGTCAAGTACTACTACCCCGAACACCCCTAGGTAAACAGATAAAGTCAATAAACAAGACAATAATGGGCATACTGAAGAAGAGGCTAGAAGAAAAGGTGGGCGCCTAGACTGAGGAACTTCCCAAGATACTATGGGCACGTAGAACAACCATCAAAACCCTGACAAAAGAGACACCCTTCGCCCTAACCTATGGTAATGAGGTGGTGATACCTATAGAAGTATGGATGCCAAGTCACAAAACCCAACACTTTAGTGACGGGCCAAACATTGACGTCTTTTGAAATGATGGGCTGACAATACAGAGAGACGTGTCAGATATGAAAGGGGAAAGGGAAAGGGCATGAAGAGAAAACTACGCACACCCTTGACATACATGTGCACACCTATAGAGCATTGAATGAGTACGGTCCTAGTAATGAAGTTGCATAACGGATAAAAGTCCCATCACATTCATGTGATGAGACTTGGGGTAACTAGAGGGACCAAAGTTCTCCCTTGCCTACCGTCCTACTCATACACTACAAAGGCCTATGGGCCCAACAAAGCAAGCTCGTAACAGTCGGCCCCAGTTCGCTAACCTAGGTTGATAACCATAAGCTAGAAACCGTTTATCACAACTAGTAGATAAGGTGATCACACAATCGTCCCCGAATAGCATGGGGACTCAAATGCTCTCCTAGATAACGGCCTGGGATAACCTAATGAGAAGTTCAAATAGTAACAAACCGAACCCAATTTGAATAAAGAGTTTAGGTTGTTGTGTGAACCTGAACAAGTCCTCTCCTACTCTATATATATTAGAGGAAATTCACAATTAAGGTACATTGATTTAAGTCTCGAATTCTCAAAGATATTATACAAATGGTTTCGCATAGGCATCAAAGGCGTTTGATACCCTTCAAGCCTTCTCTACTTCTTCTGGTGCAGGTTTAATGAGGGTGTTCACGGGGTGCGAAACACGTCCATAATAACTATCATAATCGATGTGTCAAAATACGCCAAAAAAAAAACAAATGCATCATCAAATCCTCACACCAAAATGGAAATAAAACTCAAGTTATAAACAAACATCTAACTTGTAATTTTTCATCAAGTACGTGAATTCCCATCAATTATTCAAAAAAAAAAAAAATCTAGTCAGAATTTCATCAATCCCGCAGAAACTCTAGCATATTTCTACAACCCAAACTACTACAAGATATGAACCGAAAATAACCACATCAGGATGAGCTCAATAAACCAAACTGGGTTAAAACTGGTGGGCAACGAAAATCTTTTCAATGCAAAGTGGGTTAAACTCGGGCTTCAGTTGCTCCAACGCCTCTAACCTTCTATGTGAACAAACAAATTCTAAACTTGGGCTCGCTTCAAACATCCTAAAGGGAGAGAGAGACACGTACTAAGATGCCGGCGATGAGAGAGATAGTGGAAGAAATTTTGACATCGAAGAGAGAGAGAGAGAGGGATCATGGCCCATGGGATTTTATTGCAAATACTAACCTAAAATCTTTTAAATAGAAACCGGATACTGGGTTTTAAACTCGATACCCTGGTCCTATACTCATACCCGAACCAAGTGATGCCGCATTTGAAACCCAGGTCAAGAAACAACCCAGCCTGGGTAATAATATCCATACCATTCGAAAAGTTTTAATAATTTATTAATAAATCTTTAATATTGTTTTACTTATAAAAATAAAGACAATAAAAATATCTCATGCATTTATTATGATGATTAAGACATCGTTTGGTTACAAATATGAGATCAGATGAAAATTAAAAGTTGAATAAATATTGTTATAATATAATTTTTTATATTATTTTTGTTTTAAAATTTAAAAAAGTTGAATTATTTATTGTATTTTGTTTAAAAACTTGAAAAAAATGTAATGACTAGATAAAATGAGATGTGTTGGTTTATGAAAACAGACGAGACTTTCTATCATTATACTTCAATTACACCAGTATTTTCTATTTTTCACAAACCATTTACTCATTTGCTCCGCCACTCATCTAGCTACATACCTCAATACAAAAGTAATATTCATAAAATTAAGAATGTATTAAAAATCCAAGAGGTATAAGCTTTTAGAATTCAATAGATTGGATATTTAAAATCAATCAGTTCTTTAATAAATTAAGAAAATTAAAATTTTTTACAAAGAAACTAAAAGAGAATTCAAGTCCTCATAAATGGAGATTTTAGACTTTTTAAAATCTCAACATTTGCAATTTCGATTTTGAAGGATCTTTGGTCCGAGATTTTTTGTAGCACAAATGTCAAATGATTACTCATATTGAGATGTTTTCATTTTTTTTAACAATTGTGAAGTTTTTGAAAGGTACTGTTTGGATAGTTAAAGTGTTTCATTTTATTTAATCTAATCTAATTTCATTATTATAATTTTTTTAAATTTTCACAAAATATAATAAATAATTCAAAATTTTAAAATAATAATAATATTAAAAAATAATATTTTAATAATATTTTATTTAATTTTTAACTTCTAACTAAATTATCTCATTTCATCTTAGCGTCTCGTACGTGAAATTCAGTGACATTATTTATCATTTATGTTGGATGCATGGGTCGACAAAAATTACTTCCGCTATGGATTTGGTAGAGCCCACAATCCTATGGCGGTGGAAAGTCACCGTGGATCTCCATGGTTAAATTTTATTTTCATTTTTTAATTTGTGAAAAATATTTATTTATTTATTTTTACAATCGATACGGATGAAATACTTGATATTAAAAAAATTATTAAAAAAATAACTAATATAATTTAATATAGTACTTCAAATTATAAATTATTTTTTTGTAAAATAAATATAATATCTTCATAAAATCACGTTATAAGTTTATTTTATAAAATGTCAAAAAATTATAAAAATTATGATGAGAAGAATGAGTAATGATACCTGAAATTTTTATATAATAATTATTTTTTAAAATGATGGTATTTACTTAAATAATCTTATTTTTGTAAGTAATTTTATAAAAACATCATTCATTTAAAACATAACATGATGTCTATAATCTGCACAATGCGTGAATTATTGTGTATGTTGAGTATGGGAGAGAGATTTAGAGAGAGACTAAGTTTTATAATGAAGAAATTCGAAACTGTTTATAGAACGATTTATTTGACAAAACAATATAAAAGTTAAAATAGTATTTTTGGGTGGAGATTTGAATTTGTTTATATATTTATATGTAAGAAAAGAAATAAAACTTAAAAGTTACAATAGTTCATAATGAAACATTACTTTTTACTGCTCCATAAACATAACACTTCAAGTTTAATGAGTAGAATGCCTACTTTTATAGGTAGAATGCCAGATCGGAGTCATATAACTCTGCTTAAAATATAAAATAATATAAATATTGAATTAGTACTTTTCGGTGAAGTTTTGAATCGGTTTATATCTTTATATGTAAGGAAAGAAATTAAACTTAAAAGTTACAATAGTTTATAATGAAACATTACTTTTAAAAGATTTACTGTTTCATAAACATAACACTTTAAATTTAATGGATAGAATGTCACGTCAGAATTATATAATTATGTTTTTATATATAGTAATGGATTATATAATGAATAATGCTAGAGCCACCATTGGGGACTCCCGTAGGGCTCTAACATGTGTTTTTTTTATATATTTTTTTTAGTTCTTTTCTTATATAGATTTTTTAACCAAAAAAAAAAAAAAATACAACATCATTAAAAAATACTTCTTTTATTTTATTTTGTGATTAAAAAAATACGTTTTTAATATTTTTTTTAACTTTTTGATTAAAGAATTATTTTTAATGATATTCTAAATTTGTTTTATTTTTTAAAATATTTAAAAGTATTAAAATATATATATATAAAATAACTTAAAAAAACATATAAAAAAGGACAATGCTACAGTCCCACTGGGGCTTAGCATTGTTTTTTTATGTGTTTTTTTTAAAAGTTGTTTTTTATATAGATTTTTTAATATTTTTAAAAAATAAAATAAATTTAGAACATCATTAAAAAATATTTTTTTAATCAGAAAGTTAAAAATATATATTAAAAAACATTTCCTTAATAAAAAAGTAAAAAAAATATATTAAAAAACACTTCCTTAATCACGAAGTAAAAGAAAAAATATTTTTTTATAATTTTTAATTTTACTTCATGATTAAGAAAATATTTTTTAACAATATTCTAAATTTTTTTATTTTTTAAAATATTTAACATTATTAAAAAAATTTATATAAAAAATACTTAAAACACACGCACACTTAGAAAAACACATATTAGATCTCAGCAGAAGAGCTATCATTTTTCTATAAAAAAAATACAAGATGTGTTACGTCCACCGCTCCCAAACATCGCTAGGAGCTATCGTTAGACTAAGTAGTGTTTTTATTTATTTTTACATATGTTTTTTAATACTTTTAAATAATTTTTTTAAAAATAAAAAAATTATAATATTATTAAAAAATAATTCCTTATTACTAAAAAAAAGAAAATTAAAAAATCATAATGATAAATAGAACGGTAAAAATAAATGATAAGACTAGCAATTTTTCAAAAAACACATATTATGTTTATGCTCTGGCATTGGCCTTTATCAGCAAAGAAAGAAAGCCGACAAACAACTAGTTACCACGTCAGCAACGAGGACCAGATACAAGGAAGCCAAACCGCCCAAGAACTTTCCAGAGATAAAATTGGATGAAGAAGCCCTGAGAACTTTCCAGATCTTCATCTCCAAGATAAAATCCCCCATCTCAATCGCATCCATTCTACGCAACAATTAAGTTCTCTGTTATCTCTCTCTCTCTCTCTCTCTCTCATCGCTAGTGTTTGTTAAGATGCCGAGCCGATATCCAGGATCCATTACCCAGGACTGGGAGCCCGTGGTACTCAACAAGTCGAGGACAAAGGCCCAGGACCTCCGCGACCCGAAGGCGGTGAACCAGGCCCTGCGTTCCGGGGCTCCGATACAGACAGTCAGGAAGGCTGACGCTGGTTCCAACAAGAAGGCTGCTTCGGTCGTCAACGCGAGAAAACTGGACGAGGCGGCCGAGCCGGCGGCCCTGGATCGAGTGTCAACCGAGGTGAGGCAGGCGATTCAGAAGGCGCGGCTGCAGAAGAAGATGAGCCAGGCAGACCTGGCGAAGCAGATAAACGAGCGGACGCAGGTGGTCCAGGAGTACGAGAACGGGAAGGCCGTGCCGAACCAGGCGGTGTTGGGGAAGATGGAGAAGGTTCTCGGCGTGAAGCTCAGGGGAAAGGCTGTAAAGTGATCATCACGTTGCATGGCTGTGGAAGGGACGTTGTGTTTGGTGGTGTTAGTTTTGGACATATGTGTGTTGCTTCTTGGGGTGGTTTAGCCCTTTCTTGTTTGTAGTAGAAGGGTAGGGTTTCCATTTTGCCTACAGAGATGCTGGTGAAGACTGATAGTGGAAGGAACTACTAAGCTTGTACAAATATATGAAAATGAAATATAGAACTTCAAATGATCAATTGTTGATCTTCTCTTTCGATCGGCTTTTAGA
Organism: Pterocarya stenoptera; assembly: GCA_003123785.1. NCBI lineage: Eukaryota > Viridiplantae > Streptophyta > Magnoliopsida > Fagales > Juglandaceae > Pterocarya > Pterocarya stenoptera. The sequence goes on along the minus strand of QEOT01122750.1, from coordinate 15,170 downwards.
TCATTCTAATTTCTTGAAGATGTATGAACTCATGCGATGAAATCTTTTAGCCTTTGTATCCTATAAAAATAAATTCTGGGTTGATATCGCGGTGCGTTGAATTTACTTTTGTTATAAATTAGATGTTTTGTGTTTGGATTTAAATTTCGAAAACTAAAGAATCATGTGAAGATGAATTCTTATGAAAATTTGAAAATTGTAGTGTAAGATATTATTGTTTCAAGGAAATGGTGTAAAGATATTAAGGATGAGACTTTTAAAAATTATGTGCGAGATCAAAGCTAAAAATGCTGAGCATTTTTATTTTGGTTCTTTTCTGGAAAAGCAACATCAATTTGGTTTTTCTTTTCGTGGAAAAAGCAACATCAAAGCTCAAAATGCTTTGGTGTTTTTTCTTTTGGTTTTTGGTTCTTTTCTGGAAAAGCAACATCAAAGCTAAAAATGCTGAGCATTTTTTTTTATTTTCTGGAAAATGCTGAGCAATTGAGAAACATCAATTTGTTTTTTCTTTTTTTTTTTTAAAAAGAAAAGAAAAGAAAAAAGACGGGGCAATCTCAATCAGAGGTGGCATAAAGATAGAAGGAATAAAATGATAAAAGTGGAAAATGTGAATCCTTTAAAAAGCATGAAACGATAAAACGTGGGAATCGTTTTGTGAGTCAAGTAAATTAATTTTGATTCTGTATTGTTGGTTAAGTAAATCTTGATTGATGCTTTTGAGCATTTCTTTCTTGTATTCACATAGCTGAAAAAGTTACATGCGTAATTAACTTATAACGAATTTAATTAACCACTTCAATAAGGAGAGTTTTAAAAAAACGAGACTATGTGTGTGTGTGTTTTTTTTGTAATAATTTTAAAATTTAACTTAAAACAAAGGAAATAATAGAAAACGTAAAAGATACATGAAAAAATAGCGGATTACAGCTTGGCAAGTTGTAGATCCGCATTTTCAACTTTAGAAGAAATCAAAAGTGCAAACACTGAGATTGTGGGGGAGTGTGAGGGACACGCGCCACCATGGAAGTATGATAGAACGTCAAGTCTAAAGAAATTGATGACCTTGGTCCCAGAAAAGCAGCGTGTGGTGGCAATAGAGCTCCCCTTGCGGTGACATGTGGATGTCACGCACACACTTTGGACTGCGTGTATGGCTCACGCGCCGCTCCGTTCGACGAGATTCTTCATCCGTCTGAAGGATTGGCACCTTGGAAATCTTAGGTGGGGCACGTGGTGGTCGCTTGGCTTCAGAGAATAACAAATCTGCATTTTGCCCACTGTGAATGGAAAAACAAACAAAACCAGAAAAACAAAAGAAAACTAGAGAGAAGTGGGATGAGGGATGAGGGAGGGAGGGAGGGAGGAGTCAAAGCTCCAACTCCCTCCTCCGGTCTGAGTCTTTAAGGGGGTGGGCAATTTTTTCATTTAATTTCAATTTTTTTTAAAAATTTTCAAACAAAACACAGAAAAAGAATACAACTTTTCAAATTTTAAAACAAAAATAATATTAAAAAATTATATTCAAACTATTTTTAACTTTATAATATTTTTATTTCAGTTTTATTTCTCATTTTCCAAAAACTAATAAAAAATTTTAATTCAAACTATTTCACTACTATTCACAGACCATTTCATTACTATTTACAAATATTATGAGGTATTTGGGCAAAACTTCTTATAATTCTTTTCACAAATATCACTCAAATACAAAATATATTTCAATTTCAAATGATCAACTTTTTCATTTAATCATTATCCAAACACAAGAAAAAAAAATATAAAATTTTCAAACTTTCAAATAAAACACAAAAAACAATACAAGTTTTTAAAATTTCAAAGCAAAAATAATGTTCAAATCTTTTTTTAACTTTTTTATAATATTTTTATTCAACTTTTTATCTCTCATTTTTCAAAATTCAATAAAATATCTTAACTTAAATCATTTCATTATTATTTACAAAATTCTCATTTTGTCTCATTATCCAAACATGTCCTTAACTGTCCAAACAAGCCCCATGTATGCATTTATCGAAAGACTTACAACTTTGATCTTATTTGTATGCACTTTTTTTTTTTAGAGTTGAGATATATTAAGATATAAATTAAATAATACAATTCACGTATTTTCATCAGTTTAAATTTTTGGAAAAAGTTATGATTTTAAATAATATCAAAACAGATGTTTTGATTTCAAATTTTAACTCTATATTCTATTTTATTTAATTAAATATTTTATGTATTGGGTTCACTCATTGAGAGAGAGTCTGGCTTTGAGGGAGAGTGCTAAGATATAAATTAAATAATAAAATCTATTTCTTCTTATAAATTTAAACTTTTGAGATAAATAGTAATTCCACAAGATGAGATCATTCGGGCCATTTTCAAATATGACAATATAGAGTTTGCAATCTTCCAACAACCATATGTAATAAATAGCACACACTTTCTTGCGGTGGTATCTTACTATAGTAGACAAATTAAAGTAGACAAATTATAGTAGTCCACATTATTTCGGACTATTTCAATAAGAGAAGTGCTACACCTAAAAAAAATTATATAAAAAAAATTTTATAAATTGATGTGATTTCATGTAAGTTAAATTTGAATTATAATAAAAATAACTTTATAATCTGACAGACTATATCAAAATACATCAATTTATAAAATTATTTTTATACAATCAATTTGTGGGTAGAATGTTTTACAAAAAGTACCAAAGAAAATAGGACTAGCAAATTCCAACTAGCTAGCTTGATATAAAGAAAGAATAAAGTTAGCTTTTTTGAAAGGAGGATAATAACAGCTGATTGATAAAGTAGATCCAGTTCGATGTGCAATCGGGTCCATTGAATATATCAACCCACTCTGGCATAATACTTCAGGCGGAACCAGAAGTTTTTTTTTTTTTTTTAAAGCGCCAACTTTTCTACCGTATAATAATAAATTTATGTAAAATAAAAAGAATAATTATATATAAAATTAATAGATCTCAATAATTCATTATATATATATATATACAAAAATAAAATTCTAAAAACATGACTTAATACATGTTTTGAATTTCTGGCGATAATATTTTATAGAATAATAATCATTTATTATTATTTTTGTAATGAAATATTTAAAATTTAATTTTTTTTTATAAAAACTATCAAATAATCTTTTAGAAGGTCATGTTTTATTCTTTTAAGTTAGTTTATTAAGTTTTATGTAAAATTTATATATTTTTGTATCATATTAAATATATAATACTATAATTAAGATTTTAAATAAATTTTTTCTTATTCAATAAAGTCTAAAGCATCTCAATTACTCTTCATATAGAACATCAACCTTAATTTGCCCGATAAGCTTAGCGTGGTCTGCCACCGGTACTTCTGTACGTCTCTCCACATGACATGTACGTAAAATTGTGCATGTATTATATTGCACCCAAGCCATTAACTTTGATAAATCGTTTTAATTCTGGGCACGTTCAAATTTTATTGAACCAATATAGTAATGCACAAACACAACACTCAAATGAAAAAAAAAAGAATAGAAAAGAAAAACTCCCTTTTATTTTAAGAGAAATTGTTATTATTCATTCATCAAGAAACTTACATCCATGAACAAATGTATTATAAAATGTTTCCATATCAAACATGACATCATAAATCAAAATAATACATTTGGAATTCCACCAGTACATTATTTCCTTTTGTGTCTGGTCTAATCTTCACTACTGCTGATACTCTGTGCAGACAAACATCCAAGAGACAACCAAACTTCACCCTTCATAGAAGGAGAGACTCAATATCTAACAATTAAAAGTCTGATAGACAGCACTTTTTATTTTATTTTAATTAACAATAAGAAAATAAAAAAGGAAAGCAGTAAAATGGATGTGAAAAATGACGGATTACAGTTTGGACCAAGTTCGGTAGACTTTAGAATCTGTGACGGCTAATGAAGGCAACACACTTGTCTAGTTTCAACCACAAAAGTCAGATCTGAAAGATCTGGTAGTAGCGAGTCCAGTGATCAGGCGTGTATGGTGATAAGAGTTGCCGGAAGGGGTGGCGTGTGAGGACTACTCGCGATGATTTTTGCAAAATTGCCACTTTTCTTTGAACGATTTGCAGCTTGGGAGTCTGCTTGTGACGCGCGTGTCTTTTGGGAGTTGTCGAAAAACTGCAGATCTGTTTTTTTTAGTATTGAAGCAAGCAAAATAAAACTAAGTAAAAAGAACTACCTTGATAGATAAAATGAATGGATAGAGGAAGGAGGGGGAGAAGGAGGGAGAAGCCGATGGCTCCTCTTCCAGCGAAAATCAGATTTAGAGACTTTGGTTTTTTATGAGAGAGAGAAAGAGGGAGAAGGGAAGACGACTATGGCTTCTCAACCAACATAAACATTCAAAGCAAACGAATTAAACAGTACTAATTGTCTGCTATGCAAACACGTATATATATATAATCAATAGCTCAAGAGTTTAATTATAATGGGGTCGATTTATTAAAGTAATACAGACCTTAAATAAGATACCTAGCAGAACAAATACACGCAAACAATTAATTCGAGCCCAAAAATAAAATAAGTACTTCTATCTTTTGCACATTATTGTAGCTTTTTTTTTGGTAAGCACATGACCTTAATTATTTAGTAAAACGATGATCTAAGTTTCCATCATGTTTGAGATGCAATTAGAAGGGATCATGATCTTGAGCAATTCGATTCTTCAAAGCCAGGGAGTATTATAAAGAGGAGTAACAACCGATTTAACTTGAAGATACTTGTGAAGGGCTTCCAATCCAAGATCTCTTCCAAATCCACTCATCTTATACCCTCCAAAAGGGCAGTCATTGTCGAAAGCGAAATAACAATTGATCCAAATGGTGCCGGCACGGATTGATCTTGAGACAGTGTTAGCCACGTTTATGTCCTTGGTTAAGATGCCCGCTGCTAGGCCATATCTAGTGTTGTTGGCCCTCTCTATCGCCTCCTCGATTGTTCTGTACTCGTTATTAATTGTTCATGAGATACATAATTAGTAAAAAATCACGAGATACAGTTCTAAAAGCATCAAGGACAAGTATATATATACAGAACTTTAGTACTCACTTGAACTTCGCAAGAGCCATTACAGGCCCAAATATTTCATCTTTTGCAATAAGCATTTCTTCCTGTGCATGTCATGGACCGGAGATCAATAGTATAACAGATGAAGGGAAAACGACTTTAGCCTTTAATTCCACTTAAAAAAAGGATCGATTTGATCAAACTGTACACACACTTACCCTGACTTCAGAGAAAATTGTAGGCTCAATGAAATATCCCTTCCCAACCAATGGTTTGCCCCCTGTTAAAAGGGTGGCTCCTTCTCTCTTTCCATGCTCAATGTATGAAAGAATTTTTTCAAACTGCTTCTTGTCGACCTGCACACCATGATACCAAAACAAAAAACTCAATCAAGTTAAATAAACCGGTTGTACTCTACAATAAATAATGCCATGTATGTCTTTTTGTTTTGGACCATATGTAGCTTTAAGAGGATTATGGGCCCAATACACTTCATTGTTCATGAGTACTTGTTGGATTTCCTTGATTAACCTCTGTTTGGATTCAAAAAGTGTTTCATCTCATCTCATTTCATTATTATAATTTTCTTAAGTGTCAACATAAATTATAATAAACAATTCAATTTTTTCAAATTCCACTTCAACTTTTCCAAATCCTAAAATAATAATAATCTTAAAAAATAATATTCTAACAATATTTTTTCAATTTTCATCTTTTATCTAAAACCATTTCATTTTATTTCTGAATCCAAACCAGCCTATTTTTCAATTCTTATACAACTTTTTAATAAAATATTTTTAGTTTTGAATTCAAATCGGTGAAAGTTAATAAATAAAATTCAAATAAGTTTTAAAAAATAGTATTTTATTGAAGAATATTGTAAAAGTTGTAAAATAGTTGTCTACATATATCACCTTAAAAAACATATGTATAGATGAAAGATACCCTCAATTGATCATACCTGGGGTCCTTGTTGAACTTTAGGATCAAAAGGATCCCCAACTACCCAAGCTTTTGCCTTCTCAACTAATTTCTTCACAAGTTCGTCATATATCCCTTCTTGGACATAAACACGAGAACTTGCCACGCATATTTCTCCCTGATAAAAGTACCAATATTAGTAAAGAAAAATTTCATTTTAAGGTACAATTTTTGGCTAAATTAGTTTTCTAAAATGCAACTTTATTTAAAAGAAAAAAAGAAGCAAAGAAAAACATGATCAAATTTACCTTGTTATGTAGGATGCCGAAAATGGCTAGCTCAGCAGCCATATCTACATCGACATCGTCAAAGATTATGAGGGGTGACTTGCCACCTAATTCAAGTGAAACCACTTTCAAATTACTTGCTGCTGCGGCCTGCATTACCTTGCGTCCAACTTCTGGAGAGCCAGTAAAACTAACCTGAAAAGACCATCACTCTAGATTCAAGAGCACAGTACCCCAAAGCAATCATGAACTTATTGACCAAGACATTTTTGCAAAAGAACATTATAAACAATGGGAACACTCAATTAAAAGTCAGAAATTACAGCATCAATATCCATGTGAGAGCTAATTGCAGCACCAGCAGTTGGTCCAAATCCGGTTACAACATTGAGCACTCCATCAGGGATACCGGCCTTGAACAAGAAAAGATAAATGGGAAAAATATCAGGAGGAACTCGTATATATGAAAGCTAGAAAAGGCATCTATTGTATTATGCATGGAAAATGACTTCACTACACTACTAATTAAGGAGTACTGGATTTGAGCCAGTTGAGGAGTCGCTCAACAAACCAGAAGAAGAAGCATGCCTCTATCAAACTTCATACTCACTACAAGAAAACTGTTTATTTGTTTTCAGTTATTTCCTGCTAAAATGATTATTTCCTGTTAAAATGAGTCTGTTTTTATCCCAAATGATCATTCTCATCTTAAATAATCTGTCTCAAATGTCTTTTTTTTTTTTTTATAAATTTTTTATAGTGACTATATATATTATATCAATACAAGAAAACTGCTTATTTGTGACCAGTTATTTCTAGCAAAAATGATTATTTCCTGTCAAAATGAGTTTGTTTTTATCGTAAATAGTTGTCATCGTCGCAAATTATCCATTAATTCATGATACAAGATGTGAGAAAATATGAAAAATCAAGAATTGAATAATTGATAGATAGCTATGACTTTGCCAATGAGTTTTGTATTTGAGAGAAAAAAAGACTATGACTTTACCTTATGAAATATGACTACGTACGTACTAATTAGTAATAATAGCGTGGCAATTTGAATTGTATAAAAGGATTGATACAAACTTACTAGCTTAGCAAGATGAGCATAGTAAAGGGCCGATAGAGGAGTTTGTTCCGCGGGCTTGACAACCATAGTGCACCCTGCGGCTAAAGCGGGGCTAATCTTCAGTAAGAACATCGTCGTAGGGAAGTTCCAGGGGACGATGTGTCCCACCACACCAATAGGTTCGAGCAATGTGTATCCATGAAACTCACGTGACATCTTCAATACCTCCCCATGAATTTTGTCAGCTGCACCTGCATAGTATCGGAGAGTACTTGATGCTTGAGGAATGTCTACGGCCTTGCCCATAGCGAACAATTTCCCAGCATCAATTGTATCCAAGGAAGCCAATTCTTCTACATTTTCATCAATCAAGTCTGCGAATTTCATCATTATCCTTGCTCTCTCCTGCAACAATTTCCCATTAATTAAACTGCTCGCATGCGCGCTTGCGCAAGGCGGTTGAGAATTAAAGCAATAATCTGATCATCAAATGGCACTGATCTCATCCAATTCTGATCGTTGAGTTGGATAAAAAAAAAAAAAAAACAAACTCCTTATAATTTTTTTGAGTTTTCATTATCATATCCTAGATCTTTCCAGTATATGCAATAAGACTCATGTTCGATTATGGGATTGATCATTAATTAATCTTAAATACTAAAAGAAAACATATCTCTCAATATGTGTAATATCTCTATACTGATCTAATTTATCACTCATAAATATAAATTTTAAATGGGAGCTATTAAGTTAATTATTTTCTTTAATTTGTGTGAAAATACATTATTTATTTATCTATATAATGGCTTAAGTTTTAAAGGGATTCTCATGAGTCATTACAATTGGCCCCATATTAATGCTCTTGTGGGTGTGACTATATATAAAATGGACTTTCATATTAAAATAAATAAAAAGTTTCTCAGATTTCATATGATATTTGCATAAAATTTTCCAAATTTGAGTGGGCCGGGTGCATACAATGTGACTGTGCTGTTGAGACCTTTCACTTTCGCTTTCTAGCTAATTGTCTTTGCATGGTGTGTACATGATAAATATAATTTCTCCTAGAGCATTCTCAACTGTTTTTGTAAAATCTATTTTTATATAAAATTTGAAGAAAAATAGTTCAAAACTGTCTCTAATAGAACATGTATTTTCAAATCTATTTTCTATTTTGCTACAGTGTTCAACTACATATAGCGTGAACTGTGAACAAATGTAAAAATATTTTATTTATTTTTTCTCTTTTCATTTATTTTGTCTTCCACAATAGTTAATTCTCTCTCCTTGTACTTTTTTTTTCCCAACAAACTATTAAATAATATAATGTAAAGAAAAAAGATAAATTGTTCATGTCAGGTATATTGTAAAAATTAGTATGTAAAATAGAAAATATAAATTTTAGTAATGTATTTTAAAAGATAGGATACACAAATCAGTGCTCTGCTCAAGTACTGTAGAAAAAAAAAAAAAAAAAAAAAAAGCTCAAAGTACTGGCATGTTCTTTACCTCACGAATGCTCACTGATCAAAAGGCTACCTTGATCCCGAACAATCGCATTTTCTTGAAGGTATATCCGAAGTCATAAAAATTAAGTTTTTCTTTTTTCAGAAAAATACGTAATTGTTTTTTTTTTTTTGAAACAAGAAAAATACGTAATTGATCACGCTAGTTAATTCACTATAAAAATTGTCTTTCAAGCTATTTGCATTAATATTATTCAGGGTACATATGCACCCTGCAGTAATTCCTTTATATATATATATATCTCTCTCTAAAAAAAAATAGACCAATTTATAAAAAAAAATCCATTTTTTATGGAGTTTCACTTTGTTTGAAGGACTTGAACATATAGATCTATGGAAAATGTAGTACTGGAGTCTCTCAAAGTTATTGCTCAATTATTTTAATTTTTTAATTTAAAATTAAGGAAGTGATTATTAATAAAATTATGTATCTTTTTTTACTTTTTTTCTTAATGATATTAACAAATTGTTAAAAAAAAAATGAAAAGAAAAAACAAATAGACTAGCGGCATGGGCGGCCCCGCTAGCACTTTTAATCTAATCTATATGGAGTAACTTTTCTTTTAAATAAAAAAGAAGAAGAAGTTAATAACCAACATAGAAGAAAAAAGATAATCAAGGATATTAATCACAGAGAGATCGAGTACATACAGAGCCAGGCAAGCGAGGCCATGGACCATGGTCGAAAGCCTGTCGGGCAGCTTTCACCGCCAAATCGACATCTTCTTTGTCTCCTTCTGCAATTCTCGCTATGGTTTCCGTTGTTCTTGGATCTATGGTCTCGAACGTTTTTCCTGATTATTACCAAAGAACAAAATTAATGATACGAAAATTACTTCAAACAAAAACCTTTATTGTTGGACCCGGCCGGTGGTACTGTAATCAATGATATAAAGTTGATAAGTGGTTTTCGTCCATGCATTACCTCAGACGTTGCAGGCACCAGACATAATGGCCGAAATGCAATTATAGATCATACATCATAAACCTCGCGACGACATGCGCAATTCCATGTCCGAAAACTTGATAATTAGGTATTGTACTAGTTTTTTTTAAACTACTACGTCGTACTTGATCTTAATTTACGATGGGCCGACAGACTTTTTTGATCATGAAATAAGAAGTTTTCCAACCAGAGAAGAGGTTAGTTACTCTTCTGCAACTTACTACGTACAGTACTTTCGGTGCTTAATATATTCGTACGTAATTAACAGCCAGAACCCTCCGCTGTTCTATATATGTACTTTTGCTGCTATATATGACATATATATGCTTTTACTAAATTAAATTCATGAAAGAAACAATCGAAGTAGCTAGCGGCATGCGTATAATGTATTTGTATGTAAATATAGATCGTGAACAAACGATGATGAATTCTTCTTCTCTCTCTTGTAGTTTGTTTAGATCCTTTCGGGCCTTCGGCCTTTTGGCTTTAGCATAAAATGCTTGTCATATAATATATTTATATATATATATAAATATATATATAAATATACACACACACAAACACATCTTAAGTGATAAACTAACTAAAAAGTTGGAAAAACAAAGGGGAAGTCCTGAATATATAATCCGGAAAATTTACAAACGTACGTAGTAATTAGTTTGATAGATCAGAGAGATCATCTAGATCATGGATAGTAATGAAAACCTGAAATGGAATCAATGAACTCTCCATTGATGAACAGCTTGGTGAACTTGATCGTCGGGTTCTTGACAAAAGAGGCTAAGCTATCATCAATATCGCAATGACCCCCCATCTCTCTCTCTCACACACACTTAATTTTCTCTTTCACGTTTGTGAAGGTTGAGCTCTTCCTGTGATCTCGTGTTCTTTGTTAAATATGCGACACACATGACGTCCACACACACACACACACACACATATATATAGTCTCTCTCTCTCCCTATATATATATATATTTATATAATATTTAGAAGCAGTACTGGCAGCTCGTTCCCCTCTTCCCCGGGCCGGCACGATTGGGGTCTGCATGGTGCCAACCTCCTAATTAAAGGCACCCAGCTTAATGCACGCAACTGGGTCACAACATGCAAGTCTCGTGCACTAGGTCTGGCTTTATTTTCAAAAACATTTACGCAAGTCTCGAACAACCGAAACCGAATATCAATGTGTAGGCGTTGTAGCTGTCATCTGGGTTACAGTGGTCTCTTTGAATCCGTGCAGATAATATAATATCTCTTGTTTCTCTCTTGGGGGTAATCGTGATGCATGGACTGTATCGAAGATCAGTTCACACAAGAGTTAAGAAAATATATATATATATATATATATGCAAGTTAATTAATGCTGTAGTCAAGGATGACGATTTTATTTAATTAAATAAAATACCAATTTGCTTATGTATCAGTCCAATATCGGATTCCGATAACGATTTAGAAAGTCTAGAGTAATAAGTCATATAATTGTTAAAAAAAATTAAATTATCTACTCGATATTATTCATTTATTTATTTGCCTCTTTTTATTTATATATCTCTTCAAATGATATTAAAATACAAAAAGAAGGTTACTGGCCTCTGAAATTAACAACAACTTGAAAATGATTAGGGCAAAAAAAGAAAAAGAAAAAAAAAACGAAGACATTGATATTTTTTTGGATAGAAAGAGGAGTTATATTATCATTAATTAAAAGATATCATTATAGACTAAAAAACAAGAATGCAATTATATAAATATATATTTATACATATATATATATAAAACATGTATATATCTTTATTCCTGGCCGCCATCATAATCGCGATGAAAAACTTACTTTGTTTTTCTTTGTTGACTACATGCATTGATAATCGGTCGTACGTTAATTGATAATTCTAGAGATCCACGAAAACGGAGTTATTGACTTAATTGTGTGAGATGAGGACATGCATGATGCATATATGGGAGGATTATATATAAATATATATATATTTATATAGATCAGGCAGACCGGAAAAAGAAAATAAATAAGATAAGAAAAATATGGTACCTTGCCCGTCGCCGGTACTGGTGCCAAAATTGGAGAGGATTAGCTCTAGCAAATGAGCTTTGTTGCTTGGCTGCTTGGGCTGCTTGGCTATAAATTAATATTAATTATTCATATATATGTTTATTATGATAAAATAACATTTTGTTGACTGATGATTAGCTTTGAATTCTTCGTTAACTTGTCAATTACCACGAAATGTAGGCCAATTAGATCGATGGGACTAACTACTTAATTTGACCCATCTATATTATATATATATATTTATATTTTGTGAGTTGTTTGGAATATTTCCCCTTGTTACGTACGTAATCTTTGAATATGTAAGAGATATATAATATGGACACGTTTTTTATTTTTTATATATAGGATCATTAGCGAATTAGTCAAATTAACCGATTAATTTAGATTTTAATAAAGAAGGAAAAGTTAACATTTGACTAAGCATTAAAAACCATGTATATATATATGTATGTCGCGTACTTAAATAACATGGTGACATTTCAAGAAATTGAATTGGAGGAATTATATATCTTGATCTATATATAATCCGGCCTATTATACGGATCAGGAATAATACTTTAATTATCTTCTAGGTTTTTTATATATGTTACACATGACCCCCGCTAAAAATTGTTAATAACTTTATTATCTCATACTCGGGTTTGGAATCTAGAATTATAAACATTTTAGGCCAATTACTTGAATAAAGATAGCCGGTAAAGTTAAGGCCGATAATAACAATTAAGATGAAGAAAAATATAGTTTCTCATTTATATATATATATATAAAAGACTTTAGACACAAAGGGAATATAAAAAAATAAACCCACAAATTGATTTATAGCTTGATTTGGTACGTTAGATTGTAAAGTTACCTTTATTATAAAGTAGATCTAACGAATTTTATAAAGTCATGCCAGTTTGTGAGTTTATTTTGTATAATTTCTTTGTGTCTATAGTAATTTTCTTAATTGAAATTGTAAATTAGTGAGAACTCAGTATACGTTGACTTCGATCCATCGCCTTTCCGATGAGAAGGCCATGTGACGGAAGGTCGTCATGAGATTTTTGTTGTTAAAGCAAGCTAGCTAGGGTTAATTACCAAATATATGGATGGAGATTATTATTTTATAAAATTAAAAAAATATTTAATCTGAATGTTTAATAACAATTGATCGATCATCTAATTTCTAACTCAAGATGATCAGTTTGAGGCATGCATGCATGTGAATTCATTTAAATTACTCTTGATCTAAATTAATTTACAACATCGATCATGAATATCGATCTTTTTATTTAATATGGTTTTGCCCACATGCGATCAATTGTACCACGACGTTAATATATATTTATATATAAAAGCTGGTTTGATCCACATGAAGTGTACTATTCTTAATAAATCTTTGTAAAAAAGTGAATCACACTTAAAAAAAAGTGTAAATTAAAAAACTATTTTTTATTACTAGAATCTATGTTTTTATAAAATGCTTGCATAAGAGTAGTTGTATATTTAAAACTTATACCTAACATTACCTTTGCGAGAATATATCAATTCCGCCTGCTCTGTTCAAACAAATTATAAAGCTAGTAAAAGCTGTCTGATGCTAATTCCGTCGAATGCTAAATTCCGACCAAATGATTCCAAGTTAAATAAAATATGCCATTATAACAACAAATAATAATAATAATAATAACTAATTAATTGATCAACAAGTAGCTGTTCTCCGATTAGGAAATAAAATGGAGTACTTGATATATATATATAAATATAAATATATATATATCCATGATCGATCATGTGATCTTGATTGGAATAGCGTACGTGTCGTATGCGAAAAGGGAATGTTCTCTTAAGAATGGTACTCATTAATATATATATTTATTTGGTAACAACGCATGATATCTGGATTGTAATTTTTTTTTTAATCAAACCATATCTTTGTATTCATGATCAAGAATTAATAAATACACAATTTGTCCTGTATACAAAACTAAAACTACCCTCCGGGCCATTATCTATCCAGACCAGTTCTTCATTGACATCATAAGCAAATTTTGCTAGAAAATGAGCTATCATATTCCCTTGATCCTCACTACAATGTAACTGATTTTTTTCGTCCCAAAATACTTCTTAGGATAAAAAAAAATTGTCTCAACGTTGTTCCAATAACATTGTCTTAAAAGGTATTTTGGGACAAAAATATCAATTTCGTCCTAAAAATATCTTTAGGGATGAAATTAAGCAGAACCGTTTGATCAAACTCGAACGAAATATATATTTTTGGAACGCTCAAATTTCGTTCTAGAATCACGTTCGAACGATATAAAATTGACGTTTGAACGTATTGTATGTTCGAATGCGTTCTTCATGAGTGGTCAATCGATACTAGTCCGTTCGACCAAATAGGCATGAGGAAGTATTCGAACAAACAATTTGGTGGTCGAATGGTAAAATATATTTGAACAGATTGAGTAAGATGTTCAAACGGACCATGATAGGATCGAAAGATTTCATATTAGTAGACGTTCGAACGTTTAGTTTATGCTCAATGATTCGTTCGAACGGTTTCATGTACTGTTTGAATGTTTAATTCCAATTACATTCGAATGTTCTGTATCAATGTCCGAATGGTTTTACTTATCTTGTTCGAATGGTTTTTGTTCATTCGAATGGTAACTATTTTATTTTACCCAATAATTAAAAACCAAATAGACATACATCATATTTTAAAAAATATATTACAATTTGTTCAATACCCATAAAACTAGTATAATAACTATGAACTAAATAAATAAAACAATAGTAGTACTAGCGTTCTTCGTACATAAATAGATCGCAAAATCTATATATATATATATATGTAAATCAATTGCTTAGAGGTCTGAATTGTTGTATAAGCATTTGTATTTGGAGTTGCACATGTCTCCTGAACTCTTCTTGTTGGTGTTTGAGTAGTGTTTCAAATACATCTCCATGTCTGCTTGTTTCGCTAATTGAGTCTCTAACTCATGCTACATTGTAGTCAATTCTTTGATTTTGAAATTCGCTTTGTCTAACGTTATAGAGGTATTATAGGCAAACTTGAACAATGAAGAAAAGCTAGAAGGCTTTACACAGCGACCCAAACTTTCAAAATATCCTGAAAGTTGACCCATAACTTGTGTAAAAATTTTAACATCATTTGTTGAAAATTTTTAATTTGATGCAGATTCAGCACGTAAGACAACCATTTTCTCCTACACACAAGAGAAAGAATTAATATCATCACAAATATTCAAATATGTGTAATTAAAACAGATTATAATACTTAC
>QEOT01122749.1:0-27328 GCA_003123785.1 Pterocarya stenoptera | reverse complement strand
ATATATATATAACATCTTCCTTAGAAGCAAATAATTTTGAAAGTAGGAACCCAATTATTGAATCACTTTTTGAACAATTGTTTCTCCATGAAATAGAAAATTGATTGATGGTTGAGATATCAGAAAAAAGAAGAGAAGAGAAGCTTTTAATGTTTAGATTGGAATGTGGGAGGATGGGATAGGAAGGGCATCCCTTTCACAAGCCTTGAGGGAGCTCGTCTAATCACCAATCTTTTTCCCTCCATATCCGTTGTCGATTGACCACGTGGACAGTGACCTTGCCGACACTATTCCTTCTACCCCCTTAAACCTTTTTTTATTATTGCAATAATTAATTGTTATGTACACATAAATAAATAAAAAAAGAGCTTCTAATTGGACTTTAATTGTTTTTATTGGCCACGTTTCAAAACACACGTCAATAATTTAAACCAAAAATTAGACCCCGACAAATGACTAAACGATAAAGTTTCCCAAAAGCCGAAAGATTTTCATAGATTTATTTGCACCACTTGTCGTTTTTTCATTCTTTGACAACGTAAAAATATTTAAATTTTTTAAAAACCCCTGTTTACGGTGAAAAATAAAACATATATCTCTTTGTAATATAAAAGATTTCACTCATCATTCTCACGCATTATATATAGTACATAATTTTTTATTTTTTATTTTATTAAATATGTAATATATAAATAATGAGTAAAAAAACTCAATTAATTTAAAAAAAATAAAACAAAAAAAAATAATATGTGATGTGTGGATATAATGAATAGTAAAATTCTTGTAATATTTATAGCATATAAAATTCTTTAATTCTCAAAGAACTTATATACAGACATATTACTGCTTAGTATTTTTATTAGTTCAACATTTATATATTTGTTTTAGCTGCAATAATTTTTTTTTATGAAAACAGACTCATTTTATTAATGATCCGAAGTTATAACTGTGACTTATCAATACATAAAATAATCCAGACTATAAACCAAACTACGTCTAAGCTCTGGAGCTTTCCCACACAGAAATTTTTTTATAACGAATATTGTCTTAACTTCTCAACAAACTCTCTCTTAACAGAGAAAACGTTCTGTAAAACAAAACTTGAAGGCCCCTCTGTCCCTCAGGAAGGAAAACTATGGGGCACTACTATGGACACTAAATCTAATAGTTTATTTCTCTTTTATTAAATCATAAAATAAACATAAAAATTACAATAAAAACCATTAACAACTAAACAACTACTAACAAACAACTAAATTACAGAATTACAAGCATTGGTGTGATTTCAGACATCACGCCCACCGCAAGTATCGGCATCTCGAGCCCTGACGACACGAGCACCCAGCTCACGCATGAACACAACAGCCTTCACTACACAGACTACACCTACACGAGAGCACTGATCTTACGATCACCAACCGTAACATCGCCCACGACTTTCAAATGGCTTTTGACCCAAGTAAATTAGCCATTTTATTCACGAGATGGTGCGGATAAAATACTATCTACATTATTAATATGGCACGATTAAATTCGTAAGATTAAATTTATAAAATTTTGTTATCAGTATTTCATGCTTACTCTGCAACAATTTATAAATAGAGTTTTTATTAAATACACTAAAATAATAATTGATTATTTTTCAATACAAATAAAATTAAACTAAAAATTTTGTTTTGATGGTCCGAATGAAAATTGAAATCACACTACTGTTGCGACGTTGTCGGATGAGAGATGCAAGTAAGTAATAAATAATAAAGGAATATGCCAAAAAAATAATAAAGTAAGAAAAGATACCGTCACGTGTCGGTGCACTGAATACAGAGTTATAACAGACGACAAACCAAGTGGTGGCACCTATTACGCTCTGAGCTTGGCTGCTCTCGAAGCTGCCCAGCAAGAACAACCTCTCTCTCTCTCTCTCTCTCTCTCTCTCTCTCTCTCGCTGTGTGTGTGTGTGGAGAGAATAATACAGAGATCAGAAGATAAAGTGGATAAAGGGGTCTCAGGTCTGGCCGGGTTACGAGCCATAGCGGTTCGTCTTGGTGGTGGTGGTGGGAATAGGAGAAGAAAGCCCAGAAAGAAACTAAAGGTGAAGGAAAAGTTGATGGATTTATGGCAGAAAATGATTTTCCCTGTCAGGCGTGTTTGGATTGCTGTTTCTGTTCGTGTTAAGTCTCGTAAAAATGGTCAGTATGGTCTCTTCTTCTCCTTTTTTACGATCTGATTTTATTTGCTTTTTCATGTGTATACATCTGTTATTATGTTAGCAATGGCAGCAAAATCAATTAGTTGTTTCCTTCCTTTTTCTGGTCCACGATTTGTGGGGTTTGTAACCAAATTGTATCATGAAAAAATTGTTTGCAAGTTTCTTCCCAATTCATCTGTTTTTATCTTTATTAACTTGTTCTCAGAGTGTCAATACAGTTCCTGAAGATTGATCTTTTTTTTCCCTCTGTTTCTGGTCTTGGAAAACAGAGCCCCAGTACACAAGCTTTTTGTCTTGGTTCTTCTTCTTTTTCTGGGTGCTGAAAGTGTACGCTCCTCCTCTTTGTTAACATCCTTCCCCTTCTTCTTCTTCTTCTCCTTCTCCTTCCTCTGCTTCTTCTGTTTAACAGTAAGAAAAATAGAATATATCAGATGGCTACGAATTTTTCTTCGATGAGAGAGTAACCTTTTTTGCTTTATAAGCTTATAATCAACGGTTTAAAAGAAAACTCTCAAATGAAGACATTCGCTCCATACCAATGGAACCTGTCATGTTCCCACTTTATATTCTTCTTTTCATATTCATGTTGAAATCAATCTCACCCACACAAGTTGGACACGAAAAATTTCATTTTTTTTTTAATAAAAATCTCTTTTTTAATAATGTTTTTTGTCGAATCTTCTTTCATCCTACCTATTTTTCTAATTTTTTTTTTTACTTCGTTTTGAAGTTCCCATTGGATAGAATTTTAGATATTCTCTGATGTTACTATTTTTTTTTTCATATTAAATCATATGGGTATTGTGTCGGTCGCTTGGTGTTTAGCAGTTGGCCTGATAAATTTCCTTTTAACGTTTTCTACAATTTCTGTCGGAACACAAACTGAGAGAGAGAGAGAGAGAGAGAGAGAGTCGGGTAGGTTTGGAGTTTGAAAATTTTCCTTTTTCCTTAACGAGTAAGCACTGACATCCTTAACAAATATCAAGAACAGTAAAATATATATATATATATATAAATATTAAGAAAAGTAGCCATTAATTTGTAAGGCGAAAAAGACCGTCATCCTTGAATTTTGAAATATTGTACTTAGGAAAAATAAAAAAAGGACATCTCGTTCATTTTTTCGATTGCCTTTTTCTTTCTTTGACTCGGTGATTAGTAAAATATTTTTTAATAATATTATAAATCTTTTTCTTTTTTTTAAAATATTTGATAATGTTAAAAAAATATATTTTAAATTTTTTTTTCACANAAAAAAAAAAAAAAGGGAAAATGAACATTTTCCAAAAAACAAAAGAATGCAAATGAACACCATTTTGCAATTTGTAAATCATTAATGTACAAAAAAATATAACCTTTTCTATAATTTATCTATTTGGTTTAAATTTAATCGTTAATATTAATGAAAAATAAAACAAGTGATACAATTTTAACGATCAATTCGTGATCGATGGTGCTGTTTGCTAATGAGAGATCTTTTGGGATACAAAGTTGATAATTTTGAGAGCTTGATGTATAAAATATACTTTCCTCGAAAATAAATTTGCAATTTTAATATTATTATAGTAACATGATCTTAGCTTTTCATGAAATAGATTTTTTATTTTTGAAAAAAAAAATATTCATTTCTTTTGAAATAACCATAATTAGCTAAAGACCCAATATCTCGACCTTTCCTTTGATCCCAACTCTTACAAATTATAATTTATTTTCAGTAACACATAGCTACAAAAACCCTGTTTTTTTTTTTATAAAAAGAAAAAAAAAACACCCTGTTTCTTAAAACATCGTAAAGACTTTAAATAAATATAATCAAAAGCAGAAAGGAAACATGGGTCAAGGAAACCCTCCAAGGACGAGGGATCCCACCCAAAATACCTGCCCGTACGAATTCGTCAAATCCAATATCAATTCACAGACAATACAGATATTTCCACCACCAATACAGTATTATTCTCCACCAACCAAAAAAAAAACCATAAAATCCATTGATTTTCTCGACTTTCATGCTATATTCAGTGTCTACACTTGCTGACCTCGTAACTGTGTCATGCTGAAGCTATTGATTTGTTTTCTAAATTATAATATAATTATTAAAAAATAAATAAAAGATGCATCTTATCCTTTTTTTTAATGGAAATTATCTCCCTGCTAAAAAAATCGATTGTTTACAGTGTAATTATCATTATCCAGACAGTGTTTGTATCTTGATCTCTCCTAAACCCTATTCTTGTTCTTAATATATGTTAGTTAATACACTCAAGGGTGGTACATAGCTCAAAAGATTCCACTAGTGGAGTGGCTAATTCCCAGTAGGCTAAATCCACTTTGAAGGCAAAACAAAGTTGAGTGTGACTGTATGCTATACCACCAGAGTACCTTCTCTCCTTTTTTTTTTTCTTTTTTTTTTTAAAAAAATTTATAAAAGCAGATTGCATTAATTAATAACGGATATTACAAACTTGATCTGAAACATTCATTACAAACCAACTACAACATTAATAACTCCCCAGTACACACTCGTGACTGATAGGGTCTAGTCCAAGGTGCAAAACCTCTACAGCCCTAAAGTCTCAAAGACAGCACAATTCTGTCCAAGACAAAGTTAACCAAACCCCATACCATGTCTAAGACGGAGTAGAGTTTGCCAAATAAAACGGAGTTGAGGACAGACTCTACAGACAAAAGTCTCTAAAGTCCAAGAGATTGTTTTTTTTTTTTTTTTTAAAACAAAAGACATTACAAAAATTAAATATTGTTCATGGCTGCCATATTTTGAAACCACCATTTCATATGAGATAAGATTGAATGTTTTAGTGAAAGTTGAATAAAATATTGTTATAATATAATTTTTTACTATAATTTTTGTTTTGAGATTTAAAAAGGTTACATTATTTATCATATTTTGTATGAGAATTTAGAAAAATTGTAAATCATATGAGATAGATAGCTTGATTTTGTGTATAAAAACCAGCAAAGTACTGCCTACACTATTCTATTTCTTACTTTTCTATGCCGCCACTCATGCTAGTGGTAAGTGGTAACAAACACTTTTGCCCTCACGCCGAAAGATGTGCCTTGTGAATTATGATAGGATCAACATCTTTTTCAGTGCAACTTTAAGCTGAGTCACTTCAGTTATATGGCCTGCTGAGAAAAGCTGAGTCACTTCAGTTATATGGCCTGCTGAGAAAAGGAAAAAAAGAATGAGTAGTGATATACACAACACATTACACAACACAATTCACAACAATATTATAAAATGAGGGCATTTTTGTAAAATGATGTTACTTTTATAAGATGTTTTACAAAAATACCCTTCATTTAAAACATAGTTGTGTAAAGTGTTGTAAAAAATGTTGTGTGTAGATCATTTTCCAAAAAGAATCACTTCAGTATTGACCTAACAACAAACATTAAAATACTATGTTGCTTACAACTTTGTGTTAAAAAACATGATCCCAAAAAGGTCCTGGCTGCAACTCCTCCTTGGTGGTGTTAGAACCACTAGTTGGAGCATCAGGAATAAAAGCACTTCTAGAGCATAGAATATTATCTGCATAAAAAGCTATGACTTTTTTTGTTCTTTTACTTTCCTCACTGATGTGCATGAAAGCTACCCCTAACCTGATGTGGACTTGTTTTGTGCAGGTGCTGGGCTGTTGAAGCTTCACAATGATGTACAAACCTGTGGATATCAAGACGTCCATGTGATGTGGGAAATGTTGAGCAAATCAGAATCAAGGCCGATAGGTCCCCATCCCAAGCCGAAGCAACGGCCTTTCTGGAGGGTTTTTATGTGGTCTAACCATAATGCAGCCTCGTCCTTCTCTGCACATCAAGCTTAAAACAACACTCACATCTCATGCTATAAGAATAATACGTTGCTAATGTCCTGCGACCTGACATGGCATCACCTTTTTACGATCAAATTGCCAACATTGCAGTGGCATGGTACATAGTTATTGCAAGAATAAGTATGAAATATGTATCCAGTTTACCCATGTTGAGTGAAAAGGAAATACTCCCCAATGATGAATTACTGTGTAAATATAATAATACTTTGCTGCATCCAAGATCAACTCATTTGGGAATAGTTCGCCCACTTGGCAGTTTTGCTTATCAATAGTGTACGTGCATGCTGAGCATACCATGCATAGCATATGTGGACATTACATGGACGGAAAGTATATGATCAAAATCTAACATACAAGTAGCACAGCAAATGAAAATGTTGGATTGATGACAGTGATGCAAAAATCAGCATAAGATTTATTTTAAACTTTATTGGATATGTTTTGGTATGTGCAATCTAGATGCTTAAAAAGAGATATTA
The DNA here is from genome assembly GCA_003123785.1 of Pterocarya stenoptera. Taxonomy (NCBI): domain Eukaryota; kingdom Viridiplantae; phylum Streptophyta; class Magnoliopsida; order Fagales; family Juglandaceae; genus Pterocarya; species Pterocarya stenoptera. The sequence continues at coordinate 20,783 of QEOT01122749.1, read as the reverse complement.
GAGACTATGGTTTGCAATTCGAATGGGATAAATCATGCCTCGCAACGAAGCGAATCCAGCTCATAAAGACAGTATGCCCAAACGAACCCAGCAACAGTGCATATACTTATCTTGATCTAGCCATAAGATTCTTAAAACTTTTTTCTACAGAGATTGAGATGTCAAACTCAGGAACCCCAAGCCAAAGAACCAATTCCGCAATGAGCAAATAATCATACACCTTAAGCTTCAATACTTAAGGAGCAATATCTTGTTGCGTCTCCTCAAAGTTCGAGTGTCTGCATCTATTTAAAGGACTCAAATTTGCATGGAGATGCAACCCATGCCTGCCTGGGTTGGGAGCAGAACTGAACGATTAAGGAAGTTTGGCATTCTCAAGGACACAACTACCTCCTCCATACATCCTCTAATAGATGGATGGGAGCTTGTATTTCCCCCAGACCTGCGAGTGATGGCTACAAACGCCTTCATGTTGACATTGGCCAGAGGCGGCACTCTCCTTAACCCGACAGGGCAGGGAACTGTCTAGTCCAGTGCCACACAATACAGTTTAAGGGTCTTGGCTCAAGGGTAAGAGATAAGGATCTCATTTCGTGTTGGGTGAGCTAACCCCCAGGATGGTACAGCCAGTCAGCCTTGCTACGGATATTACACCTCTTTTGTCCCCTGGGTCATGCACCACTCCTGTCCTCTGAAACCCATGTCAAGTCTATCATGTTTCATGTAAATGAAAGCTCTTATTGACCAAATGATGACACTCTAATTATTGTTAGCCAGGTGATATCACAAACCCCTATGCACTGCTTACTCGAGCAATTCAGAGAGGACAATACTTTTGAATCTCTCCTCAAAGAATGACTATCTATGCCATATGCTGCGTATTCTGCTGTATCTGAGCCGTATTGATGGAAAGAGTTGATCTCTTTGAGTATGGATACACACCTCATATGCCCTACAATATCTCAACGTATATCCTGTTGGATACATATCAGATATGGGTATGGTGGATGCTTGAAAATTTTGTACTTTTTAAAACTATCAAACCAGAGAGTACAAATCTATTTATATCATAGACAAACCCATTCAGCAAGGTTGTGAGAGAGATTGCACAATACAAGACTTCCTGCGCCTCAAAGAGTGGACTTCCTTTTGTTTTGAACCCATAAAATAACTAATCCTTACTAGTACTGCCCCAACTAATTAACTTGATAGTATGATCCACTTAATATAAAGTAAAATGTTGGAAAAGCGTCAAAGAAAGTTAAGTGCATTGTTTGAAAGAAAACAAGTCAAATTTCAATGCCACAATTCAAGAATTGAAATTGAATTCTTCAAGAAAAATTTTATGAGAATGAGCTGTCAATTTGAATTTCGACAAATGCTCAGTTTGAAACACATTACACAAAAACTTTTGCATCATGTGGTTTTACCTAACAACTGAAACACGCATATCATTCTTGCAAAAAGAAATTATCGTCTCAATAGCTTTAAATTACAAAGGAAAACTCATGAAAATATGCAGTAAGAATTCAAAACTATGCTAAGAACACAACATGTCAAGCAAACATGGGGTTCTTTGTCCAACTTCCTACTGCTGGTTGCTGTTAAAGGCGGGAATTTAAGATCTAGCACAACATTTTAAGCTAGAAAATATCCTGCTTTCATACCATTCAAATTCTTAATGACAAAGTTTAATCACAACCACAGAAGATTGCTTCATCAAAGGCCACAGACTAGAGTTACTGCATTAGCACCCAAGCAAAGCTGTTACCATCATGACCCTTGGGAGCAGTCAATACCTATTTAATCACGTACGGGAGACAGAGGTTTTCTCCAGAAATATTATTCCTCAAATGCATGTGAAAATATTTTCTACAACAGCAATGGCCAGTCTTTTTCAAGCTCCTGGGGTTTCAGCTCCATTGCCACCTTGAGATCTAGCAAAAAAATTGGGAAATTTTGTCCCTGTTCTTGGATGCCTAAAAAAGGCCTACTGCACTTTTGCAACTGATAATAAAGTCCTGAAGCAACACCATTAATGAGCTTCCCAGGAAACTGGTGTGTGTATATACTGTTCTTCAATGTGACATGGCCAATGCAGGACTCGGTCAATCGTTTAATCTAGGCATCTAATCCATTTTTCAACAAATTGGCACATTCCATTGATACCTCTTCAAGGCCCTGTGCTGCAGCAATCAGTTGCATCCATTCCCTTAGCACAATGGTATTAGGCAAGCCAGCACTGTCAAATGAGTTAGTACAGCTATCAATGCTTCCTAAATCAAAAACTTTGCAGGCCCACCCACACTTGTGGAGAAAAATGCAATCCCGAGTGGGGCCCGCAGTGGACTTCTATTGAATGTGTCTACTAATACTTCCTTATGGTCTTTACCATATAAAGAAACTACGCTATCTGTTGTCCCATTTAATTGATTTAATTTAACTGAGTGCAGAAGCAAAACTCTTCCTTCACTCTCTGTTTTATCTCCGAGTCTTTAATGAAGCTGCACTGACTTACATTTATAACATTCCCATTTTCTAACATCACATTATCACCAGTAACCATCGATTGATGGGAAGCAAAAGCCTCCTTCCCAATTGTCCCAACAACAATTTCCGATCTTCCCTTTGGAGGTAAAGATGGAAAAACTGCCCCATTAAGTAAAGAGTAGTGCTCACTTTGCCGATACCCATCACTTGTACACGCTAACTTCCTTCTTGGGAGTTGATGGCTGTGGAACTTTTTCCATTTTTCAAAATCGATCCTATAAACTGGTTATGGAGAGGAAAATTTACCCGCTAAGTTGAATGAAAAGTTATTAAATCCCACCTCGCTTAGATTCAAACTCAAAATCTAATCCAATAACAAAAATACTTCTTCGACGTCCCAACGGTAAGTCTCTTTACCATCTGAGCTTTGAAATTCGTGATATTCCTCTGTGAACGCTGATGTGGTGGTGGTTGCATCAGATCATATATAGTCCATACACAATGGTCTCAAAATCCACTTCCCTTACAACAGTAGGGGTTTTTCACTCAATATCCAAAAACCAATCACGTAGATGATACATACCTTTATCATCGAAACCTATTATGCAAATATACAAGACATCTTCGAAGGAGAGTTGAGTCCATAATCTTAAAGATTTGAACTCCAAAATTCAGTTTGTGCAAAAGTACAAAATGCACAAAGCTCTGGAGAAAACTTTGCCGTAAGTAAAGTAAAACCCTCTCTCTAACCAAATAGGAGGAGCAAAAAGTACAGCAATACCCACGAAAATTGGAAAACCAACACAGCTCATTAAGGACTTAGAGCTTAGAGAACATGGGTTCTGAAATTAAAGTTCAAACTCTGCAGAGAATTGGAATAGTACATATTGCAGAGAGAGAGAGAGTTGTAATTCTGACCTGCCAGCCGATGGAGAAAGTGAAAATGATAGATAATATGGGAATTTTCAGAGAAGGCAAACTAGAATGCGCTCTGAGCAAATTAGCATGGATAAATGATTTGCAGAAATACAAAATTGACAAATTCCACACAATCTCTACTAAAAAAATGGAACACACCTAAAAAATAAATATAAAAAATTTTATGATTTATTAGTGAGATTTATTTTTTTACAAAACATTACTGTAAACATTTAGCTTCATCCGCTTGTTAAGAGCGCTGGCTTTGACTTTTTTAAAAATTAATACATTGTTCATCTTTAAAAGTAATATTTTATTGTAAAAATTACTCAAATTGATTTGCTTTTCAATTTTTATTTTCCACGGTTTTCATTCCCCTTGAACGTTCTTTCAGTTTTATTCATTAAAAAATTATTTTTAATTAATATATAATTTGTATAATTGCAAAATATAAAAAGAAAATTAAAAATAATATTATATTATTATTTTAACTATTGAATTGCTAGCTGTTTTGAGAGACTTGCAACTCTGCCTTCCGCTTGGGATATCTAGACTAATGGTAGAATCTAGGGGTGGGCCCCGCTTCTACCCCGCCCCCGCCCTACGTGGAGAAGGCCCCCGACCGCCCAAATGGGAACCTAATAAATGATACAAAAGAGATGATGATGCGGTTCATAGATATACATGTTGAACATGTCTATAGGGAGGGCAATGGGGTAGCACATAGCTTGGCACGGTTCGCATGGAATGTTGATAATATCCAAATGTGGTGGAAACATGTCCCAACTTTTGTGGATCATGCCCTTTGGTTTGATCAGTTTGCTTTCTAATGTTTTTTTCTTATGAATGAAAGTTTCATTGGTTATAAAAAAATAAAAATAAATAAAAATAAATAAAAAAAAAAACTAATCCAATGTGGGGTTGTAGTTAGAGAGATTTTAGATTTATAAAAAATATGTATTTTTCATCAAATTTTGAAGATGAATTTGATGGAACCAATGCTCTAGAACTCTCTCTCTCTCTCTCAAATTTGGCCTGGCATAACTTCACGAATGGATTTTCTGCGGTGATATCATCTTTCACCATTCCACCATGTAAGGTCTAGAGAATTTTTTTTTTCCAGCTTTAATGCTGTAAATGAACAGTGCAGTTTTTAGAACCCAAACTCGATTTAATTTAATTCAGTTCAATAAAAAAGTTGTTTGGGCTATTAATTATGTTGTTTCGAATATCTTGTACAAATGTTCCAAACAAATTACTGAAGAAGATTTTCAAACACAATTGGGAATAATCATTCATTTGTGGTCTTCATCAGTAAACAAACGAAACAAGAGTTGCATATAAAGAATCTAATGTTCTCTGAAGGAAAAAACAAAAACGAGATTCATTTTTTTTCTTCTCCTTTGATTTTCTTGGGACAGAATTCCTAGTAAAAATACAAATTCCTTTTCTGAACACTGCATCCTCTTCCTTCTTCCTCAACAATAAAGAACTTCGGGGACATTATAGACACTTCTGCTAACAATGAATCTGTACTCCAACCAAAAAAAAAAAAAAACTCACTGGGAGCACCAAATCTAAACTGCAAAAGAGCCTGAAGAGTGATTTAGTTAAGAGCTAGTACTTGATCGAACCGCAAGAATTTCACGCACAACAATCCTTAAATCCAATTGGCATGTCCCGAAATGTTGTGTTAGCCATACCATAAAAGATCATGAAACTCAACCCAAGAGTCCAATACAATTCCAATTTTTTAATCAATTTTGTTCCAAATGGTGACGTACCTGTACAATATATGCAACTTGGATTGGGGGTTGATCTTTAACCGCTTTGAAGAGCCTTTTGTGGGTCAAGTTGTCCGCTACAGTAACTGGAAGGAACAGCAGATAGTTCCTGCCTTCCTCTCCATTCTTCACCAGGTTTCAATGTAATCGGTTTCTCCACACAAGCAGCCTCAACACATAGCATGTGCTTGTATTCATTATCCCCAAAGTCAGGAATTGCCTTTGCCTTCTTATCCCATGGATTCCAAACCACTGCAGAGGAAAATAATTATGAAAAAACTGGCTATCTACCATTCCCCTAATCCTCCTAATATCATCTTATCAACTGGCTATCTACTATTGAAAAAACAAATTAAATTTGCTAACATAGAATGGAAAATTCAAAGCCTAAGCATGTGGATCAGACCCAACTCACCAGCATCTGGAAGTCCATCTTTCCGCAATTCATACGTTCTCTTCCTTTCATGGTCAATAATGGCAATTTTTGTGGGTGTACTGAGATATGCTTTGTCCACCTTTTACAAAAAGAGTAATTAGAGCAACTAATATATATTTGAACAAGATTACAGCAAAAATACCAAGCATTCCTATTCAAACAAGTACTAACTTCTGCTTCGAACGTTATTGCATCCCCTTGTTCTGTAAATCTCTCTTTATTCTTCAGGTAATCCAAATAATCCAGGGTCTCTAGTCCTTCCACACGCACTTCACTAAACAGAAGAACATGAGAGCTAATTAGCAAATAATACAAAATTTACATTCTCCTGAATTCTTAGTGCATCAATCACAAATGTAGTTAACTGCTCATCTAAGGTCATACAAAATGAGTCAACAAAACTTGCCTCTGAAAGTGTCATCTATGATACGCTAACATTACATAAATGTTGAGAATAAATTCTGCAAGCAGTCAAACTACAGAAACTAATTCATCAGACAATGGTATTGCCTTTTTGGTGTTTGTTTCATCTCCAGACATTAATTGATCTCCTTTTCCAGGGCCCAACATGAAGAGACTAATAGAATGGGCACTTTAGAAAATTTATCGAGAATATTAAAATGATAAAATGGATGGAGTTTCATAGTTAAAATCAATTGATTAAATGATTTGATTCCAATTCATTGGCTAGAGGAAAAGAAGACTGAGGGCTTGTTTCGGAAAGTTATCTCATCTCAAAATTTTCATAATTTCCTTCCCAAAAATCACTCAAACACAAACACTTTTTAAATTCAAATCTTCAACTTTTTTATCTAATCATTACCTAATTGTTACAACTTTCCCAAACTTCCAAACAAAGCACAAAAAATAATACAACTTTTTCAAATTTCAAAACAAAAAGAATATTAAAAAATTATATTCTAACAATATTTTAACTTTATAATATTTTTATTCAATTTTTTTCTTTCATTTCCCAAAACCCAATAAAGCATCTTAACTAAAACCATTTCACTAATATTCGCAAACTATTTCACTACTATTCACAAAATTCTCATTTCATCTCATTCCCCAAGCATCTCCTAAGTTTGAGATAGATAGCAAACATGTCAAATGGTTCAAACATATCTGATGACTTCAATGTTGGATTCCTTAGTGAAACTAAATGTAAGAGGGCAATATGAATGATGCAGAAGGGGGAAGGGGAATAACTCAAAAGTAATATTAAAAACAAGCATCAAAATGGAACCTGATATCGGTAACGGCAAAATATGTGTGGTAGGAAAATGTGAACATAAACGGCTTTCCATCGGTATTTGTATTGCGAATACGAGAAGTCATCATCAAATCTCCTCCAGGTCCCAAAGTTACCCTTAGGCGAAACTCGTATCTGTAAATGATAGTGATAATATTATCTATTAGTTCAACATTTACTTCAGTCAAAAGATCTGGTAACATATTTAAGGAGTCCTAATACCACTCCCATATAGCAGATGAACATTTCTTGGAATAAACAAAATGATTGTTCACACAAACAGAAAAAAGTGAAACTAATGCTCAACCTCAATAAATTGTCCCCTCGACCCACCCGACAATAAACGAAAAACAGAAAAAAGAAGGGTAAGCATGGAGTGGAAGTAACTTGCCCCAATGCCTTGTAAGCAATTACATGATACCTTTAGCAAAATTAAACATGCAATCAAGATTGAGTCATGCACCTGTGTGGCCAGATCTTTGCATCTTCTTCAGAGTGCTTAAGGATCAAATCAATGAAAGCCTTGTTGGGGCTACATGTCAGAAAAGGCGGAGGATCAGGATCTACCATCCAATCCCTATTCCTAGCAAACCCATGTTGTTCAAGAGAACCCTGAATTCCAAACTCCATATGCAGAAGATTTTTTTGGTTAGCTTTTAAGGGAAAAAAAATAATAATAAGGGGAGAAAAGAACTGGAGGAGAGCCACATACTTGAGGAAAACAAATTGGAATACCTCCACGTATAGCCTTTGGAGGCTTAAAAATAGCCTGCAACACACAAATATTCAAAAGGGGAAAAAACGAAAAAAAAAATAAAAAATAAACATGGTAGAAAGAATGAATGATAAAAAAAAAACCAGACATATGAAGAACTTTTCTACACTAATTGCAGTTCAGAAATTTATGCATAAGAATTTAAGGAGATTTACATTTGATTTGAATTTTTTTCATAAATGAATTTTGTCGATAAAAAATGGGATGAGATCCCATACTCTATGCAGGAGCATGACTTTCCTCCTCTCCTCGCCCCTTCCTTCAGGTTGCCTCTCCTCCACAAGTGACCCAACTCTCCCTCCCTATCTCCTTCTATAATACCCCAAATTGAGAATAGGAAGGTGGCGAATGAGATCCCACATTGTTGTGAGGAAGACGTTATTGTCCTTTATTATAATTCCACACGATTCCAATTGTATTATTACAAATCCTTTTAAAGTAAAGTATGTGAGTTGGGCCTTCCTTAAGTTGTTACAAATGGTATTAAAGTCAAACCCCTCTAGAAGTGTGGGACTTGAGCTGTGTCACCTATGATGGAATGGTTAAGATTGGATTTAGTATAGGAAGGTGGTCAATGGGATACATTGCTTGAGAGGAAAAAGTTCTTGCCCTCTGTAATGATTTCAAGGAGCTCCAACTATAATCTTGACTAGTCCCTTATGGAGTAGAGGCTCAGATGTGGCTTGAACCTTTCTTGGGTTGTTACACCTTCTCTCCCAACAGCTTGGACCTCAACATGGGTCCAAAGCTTCAAGTTACAAGTTGGCTAACATGTTACAAACTAGACAAGTGGAATAAAAAAATTTCGAGCAATATCTCAACACTAGACGACCACAGTTTTCACAAATTAGCAACCCCTAACAAGAGCGATAACTAAAGGCTAATCTAGAAGAAATAATGTCACCCACTCTAACATATGCATCATCCACAATATCATTCCTTTAAAGGCTAAAAAAAAACTCATCAAGTCTTTCCCAAGAGCTGCCAACCATTTTCCATCACATTCTTAAAAAAAGATTCAGGCCTAGTCTAGAATTGGGTGGTAGCCCACCTATATGGTTAAGGTCCATGCACCACTAATTTATCAGATGGAAAAAATGCATACATTCATTATGTATCAACATAGGTTTCCTTTCACTAGTAATAGAGGAGGTATGAAAAAAGATAATCCTATTAGTATACATAAAAGACCAAATTAAATTAAGAATTTGATGTCATTGACGATCAGTAGAGAAACAGCTTTTTACAAATATAACACATTGCCATACCTTACTACTAAGAAAAAGCAATTCTTCACCATGCTCATTCTTCCAAGAGGTAACTTGAGCCCCATACAAATATACCTATTACAAAAATGATAAACTCATAAATAGCACAGCTAAGTCTAAATAAGCACCATCCATCACTTTGTCAGCATTATAAAAGGAAACAATCAGAAAAGTTCAACTATAAAAATCTAATCAAGAAAATACCTCGTTTTCCTTCTAGTAGCCACACTCTAATTGAGTTGCACTCGCGTGTTAACAAATAGGTTTGTGCAAGCATATACACATATAAATCCACATATCTACACATGAAACCATAAGGTGCCTATAAATTGAGCTCAGGTTGCATGAAAGGAAACACACAAGCAATGAGCTCTGGAAAGCATGCAAGTGAAGGAGTGAAAAGAGCTACAGAACCAATAACATCAGTTCTGTAGCTCTAAGAACATAAGGTGTTAAACCCTTTTTTATCTAAGAAAATAAGCCTCCTCGTAAGTCTACATTTCCAAGTACAAGCTTAAGCAAAAAACACCTCAATACAAAAAGAGTACACACAAACAAGCTACACCAGTAAAATCAACTCCTGTTATATGAAAATAAAATGTACCAATCTACAATTTTTTAAGATCATGGACCTCCGAGAGAAGATCAGGAGAAGCTAAAGCCAAGCAAGAAAAAGTAACACAAAGTCAGGTAAACCTCAAATACATAAGATTTTTGAATGCAATAAACTTGAGGTTTTCATTATTTCCATGTAAATACTTGTTAATAATCGAAACTAATGAAAAGCCCAACTTGAATCTTTATCAAGGCAGTGATGCTAATGTCAAAAACAATCCAAAATTATGGTCATTGCTTATGGTCATTGAACTGGGCTAGATAACAGTTGTTACAGTTGCTTATTGCCTACTGTTTTCAAATGGTACTGGTTTCTTTCACAATCAAGCAAAAAAGTTATAAGAATTTATAGCAACTTTTCCACACGTTTTCTTGAACAAAAGAGATTAGAATGTGAAACTTTCAGGAAATCTTTGATTGTATTGCAAGATTTTTATTAACTCGAGATCGGATAATATCTCCATAAACTTTCTCCTCATCTCCAAAGTTTGCCAAGTCGTCCAAAGAATCGGCAGTCTCTCATTTCTGTTCAAGATAGGCAGATTGGACGCATAGCACCGCAAGAATATAATACAAGGAAAATTCTATACACCACGCTACTAGTGGGATGAAAATAGGATGGGAGTATGGAGTATAGCATTACTCATAATAGAAACACACACAGAGGAGCCTAGTTGCCAAACACTGTCGCAAAAATGGGGCATAAAACACATCCGTTACCCACATAGAATGAACACATTTTGCAAATGGAGGAAGAAAAAGAAATCAATCCAACATAAATACATAGATAGATTCAATGCTGGCAAGAAATCTTGATGAATCGTACTGCGTGAATCACCAAAGATAACACAAAATAAACAGAAACCGAAATTCAAGAAGAATGAGATTATTAACAGAAGCACACAATACAATACCAACGCATTAATGCAAGAAAGGAAAGAAACAGTCCGAGAGAGAGGAAGAGAGAGATAGAGAGAGAGCGAGTTTGAATGAACGTTACCTCAGCAGAACAGCCACGAACCTCGCGGAGAATGACCTTTGGGAGGCCATTCACACCCTTAGTGTGCTCCACAAACACCATTTCCCCAGACGACGAAGTCGACATTTTCTCCCTCTCTCTTTTTCACACGCACGCAAACGCGCACACAGAATACAAACAATCACAATCTCTCGTTCTCCTCGATCTCTCTTTCTCCTTCCGGAACTAATTTGAACCACTTCGGGTATCGAATATCGTTATCCTCTATTTATAGGAGATGGGGGGACTCACGGGGGAGAGAGTGTGGGTGTGTGTGCGCGACAGCAACGCAAAAGTCATTATTTTATGGTGATTTTTTCTTTCCATTTTTTCTATTTTTGGGACTTATTATTATACTTATTTAACTGCTTCTTTAATCTCTAATATCCTTCCCTTTTTTTTTTTTTTAATACAAACATATTCTTTTTTTATTTTTTATTATATTTATGACCCCACTTTCCAAAGTGATTTTTATAAAATAATATATATATTTTTCTTTTTTTTAGATTGATTTGGACAGTAAGATGAAATGAGATAATTTTATATTAAAGTTAAAAATTAAATAAAATATTATTATTTTAAAATTTAAAAAAATAAATTATTTATTATATTTTATATAAAAATTTAAAAAAATTATAATAATAAAATAAAATAAGACCGAACGCTCTCTAAACCCAAACCAGTCAATTGCACTTCAATTATTCTTTAATAAATGGATACAGCCCTACATGTTTTCCACTTTTCTTTTGTTTTTTTTTTTGTTTTTCTGTTGGGGTGGGGGCTTTTAATTTTTTTTGTTATAATTTGTCATTAACCGATGATATTTAATATTCTTGAAACTTTAAAAGCAATCAAACCCAACTCCAGCACCAATTAATTAATTATAATGGCAAATAACACGTTTTGGATGTAAAGATTAGATGAGATAATAAATTTATGAATGGTAATTACTAATAAATATTTTATAAATCACTAAATAATAGGAAAATAGTTTAAATTAAGATCATTTAAGGAATTTTAAGAAATGAGAAAAAAAAAGTTAAATAAAAATATTATAAAATATAAACATTGTTAAAATATAAGTTTTTAATATTATTTTTATTTTAAAATTTTAAATAATTTTTTGTATTATGTTTAAAAGCTTGAGAAAGTTTTAATGATTAGAAGAAAAAAATTAAAATTTTAAATTAAAATATTTATATTTGAGTGGTGTTTGAATGCTGAGATTAAATGAGACGACAACACCCAAACAGGACTTCAAAGTCTATCGTTTAAAACCATTTCAACAATCCAAACATACCAGTTGGTTCAGCTCAAGACAACATATTCCCTTGAATATATAACAATTTTTTGCACCAATATCCCCCTCCCCCTCCCCCTCCTCCTTATAATCAAAGTCATGGCCTATAATAAAATATTATTGATAATGATAAACAATAATATCTACACTCAAAGTCGTGGAATCTGCGTCTTAATTTGTTCCTTAAACATTAGCAAAATGGTGATCCTTTTCTAACTTGACCAAATGGTGTTGGACGGTTGGTGCAACTGTAAATAGTGATTGGAAGAAGATCAAAGATTTGGATACGGGCAGCGGGGGACGATGAAACTTGTCCCTTGTATGATAACATACAAGAGATAAATAGTAGTGAGATAGTTTGAGTTATAATGTTTTATGGAGTTTTGAAAAATAATATTAAAAAAAATTGAATAAAAATATTATTAGAATATTATTTTTATTTTGAAATTTAAAAAAATTAAATTATTTTTATATTTTGTTTGAAAGTTTGGAAAAGTTATAATGATTATGTAATAATTAGATGAAAAAATTAAAAATTGAAAATTGAAAAGTATTTATTTTTTAGTAGTATTTATATGATAAGATGGGATGGAATGAGATGGGATGAGATGAGCAATGAAACCAAATGGATATGTCTATTATTCATGTCGATTCGCTACAAAACTTCATATCCTAGGTAAATTGAAGTGACCAAAAACTTGATCATTCTTAACAAGCCTTTACAAATTGATGTGTCGCCGTTAGGCATCTTTTTATTTACCTTTTCTTTTCTTATTTTTTTTTTAAAAAAAGTCCTCTAACAGTTTCAAGTTTCTTTTACGACATAAACGAGATGGGTTGGATTAGGGGTGCTACCCGCCCCCTACGGGGCGGGGCCACCCCTTCCCCGCACCCCGCCCCGCATGGGGCGGGGGGTGGGGTTTTCACCCCCGTCCCCCGCCCCCGGGATGCGGGGGCGGGGTACCCCGCCCCGTAGGGCGGGGTGCGGGGCGGATTGGGTATCCGCCCCGCCTTTGTCTACTTAAAAAAATATATTAAATTTAAAATTATTTCTAAGTCTAAAAATGATTAAAAATACATTTTTAGACCTAAATTGTAAATTAAAAATTTGTAAATATGATTATAATTTAAAAACTATGTAATTTTAAATTTACTAGTGCATATTTTGTATAAGTTTTAGTGTATTAGTTTTTAAATTATGTAATTTTTTAAATTTGTTAGTACATACTTTGTAAACAAGTCTAACAAATTGTAATATATATTTATATATACACAATTTGTAAAATATAAATATATATTTATGTGAATATATATAATATATATATTTAAAAATATAAGCGGGGGCGGGGCGGGGTTGAGCCCTCCCCGCCCCCCGCCCCCGTTAGGGCCTCAAGATGCGGGGCGGGGGGCCCCGCCCCCGCATGGACGGAGCGGGGTTGCCCGCCCCGCCATGCGGAGGCGGGACGGACGGGGACGGGGTAGCGGGGTGCGGGGCCCCGCTGCCCACCCCTAGGCTGGATAATAATAAGATTGGAAATTGACCCTTTTCATGTTGAGAAGTCTCCTCCAATTATCCCTCTTTACCATTTTTGCAAAGAAAAAAAAAATTGAAAATTGGCCAAATTTTGGTTTAATCCAATTGCTTATGAGCCAACAAGTCCAAAAGAGATTAAGGCCCGGTTTGGATATACAAATCATATGAGATGAGATATTTTAAATAATAATAAGATTTTTTTAGTTAAGATGAGATGAGATAGTTTGTAAAAAAATATATATATTTAGATAGTGAAATGAGATGAGATAGTTTTGACATTTTGAGATTTGATAAAAGAAAATACTAAAATTACAACTGGGTATTCTCAACTGGGATCCCAACTGGTTTTTTTTTTTACTTAATTATTAAGTATCTTTTTATTGATGTTGTGACTTTTTTAAAATAATATATTTAAAAATAATAATAAAAAAATGCATGAAAAAAAGCAACGCACAGGGCGGAAACCCAGTATCCCCCATGTATGGTATAGAAGCACTATTTGATAAAAGGGTGGGTCCCAATGATTGATTAATAGTTATGAATATATTAATAAAAAATAATATTTATGAGTAATTAAAAAATCTATCATAAATAAATTTAAATCTCAAAATGTATTGGAAAGCTGTTTGCCGAAATTATTCTATAATTCCAAAAAATAATTTCTTTTTTTTAAAAGATATTATTCTTAAACATATTATTATTCTAAAAATAATTTAAATCCCAAAATATATTGGGAAGTTGTTGGCCGAAATTTATAATTCCTCTTTTTTAAAAGATATTTTTAGCTATTTATTTTTCTATATATAATAAATTCGTCATTTTTTAATTCTAATTATAAATTATAATAATTTTTATTATTGTAATAAATAAGTAAATGAATTATGTTGTATATTTGTTTTAAATAATATATTAATTTCGAATTTTCTAATAAAACCCCAAATTGCACTTCTATTCAATATTCACAAAATTATCAATTCTTTTGTGAAAACATATTACTCTAATAATGACTTGTTAATTATTCTATTTTAATCACAAAGAAATTTTTTTTACTGTGTGAGATTTCTTTTGCTGTTTATGTCAGAAAATAATGAGATGAGTTTCTTAGAAATGAAATAGAGATGTGCAATTATTATTTGGATAGACAAAACTATCTCATCTATACATATTAGATGAGACTCATCTGGCAAATCAAACAGGGCCCGTCACATGAGAATGGTCTTTGTGAGGAAGTTCAACGCATGGATTGTTTTGAGAAGTCACAAGAAAATAATAAATTAATTTCTAATTTCTAATTATAGATGTGGATAAGAAAGGTTTTCAAAGGTTTCAAGAGTCATGAACCTTACTCCACCCATCAATCTACGTAGTTGATCTATACATGCATGTGTCCTACCACACGAGAAAACCCAAATTCGTACTTGGTTTTTTTGGTTGATCTCAGCCTCTAATTAAGCTGTAATAGGCCTCACAATAAGTATTCTGTTAAAGCATCTTGATTTATGTATAGTAAAATTCTTTTAAAATAGGGAGTATCGACAGTCGGGATAGAGCGTAGAAGTAAGTTTTAGACCCTCAAATAAACACTAACAAAAAAAGATTTTATAATTGAGAAATGTTATTCATCATCTTCACACTACATACTAATATGTGATTTGTCATTTTTATCCTTCTATTTAAATACACATGTTTACATATTACTATATGCGTGTTTAAATAGAATGACAAATCATATATTGATATTTGGTGTAGGGAACGGAACTAGAATTTCTTGTTTAGCAGGGCCAAATTGAGTTGAGATGATCCATCATCCCATTTCAAGTCTACAAATAAAGTAATATGGATAATGGTTTACCTTCTTCGGTCATCGAATATGTTTTATCTTTTGACATGTAATGATACCTAATTTCTTTGTACAACCTTAAAAAACTAAAATAAAATTAGTATTTTATTATTTTTTTTTTACTATTATACATAAATTATTTGAATTCAGCTCAACATTCAAACGTAATCATTTCAATCTCCATCTAAGGTATCTAAATTATAGGTTAAATATTTTGTTGGATTCTTTAGCAATTCATGAAGATGACTTTTTAATTGTGATGGGGCCAAACTTTTTTTTTTTTTTTAATTATATGGATATATATATATTAAATTTATATATAAAAATAATATTTTTTTAAAAATAAAATTGAGGGAGCCATGCATCAGAGCTAGCCCCTTATTTCGTCTCTGTCCGCCGCCGCGATTGGATTATTTTTATAATATATTTAAAAAAAAAAAAAAATAGACGGGTAGGTAGTCCTACCAGACCGACACCACAATAGTCGTGGCTGAAATAATCCAACTTTTTTTACTGCATATAATTCTGTATGGTGTTCTTTTGTTTTCAAAATTTTGTTTTCAAAAGAGGATTTATTCCAAAAATTTAATTTATCGTCCCCATTATAAGAAAAAAGGATTTTTTGAGACCTTTTTTTTTTTTTTTTTTGCGGCAACTTGAGTTTTGATGCAAAAAGTCTTTTTTTTTTTTTTCTTTTTGTATTTCTATGGTTTATTTCCAGCGAGCAAGAACTTGTTATTAAAAATTATTCTTTGTAATGAAAATATGTTGTCACAAATAATTTTGATAGAAAAATCTTTATTCTAGACTTTTTAAGTATTTTACGGCAACATTATTATGCCGCTAGTTTTTTTTTTTTTTTTATAAAACAAATCATATACTCATTTCATTTCATTTCATTTCAATTCAGGAATACAAGCAATGGCCTCATTAACAAGACTTAAAATTTCAATAGGTCCATCTTCTCTCCCTTATTGCTCTGCTTCATATTGTAGAGCCAGTTTTGCTAAACAATGAGCCACTTTGTTGCTTGCTCTAAAGACAAATTGATTACTCCAATCTGGCCTTTTGAGGAATACAACCTTCATATCTTCAATAATCTGCTTGCTTCTCTCACAATGATACCAATCCCCATCTGTTGCCTCTTTGAATCAATAGCTACACACTTTAGTGGAAATTAATGTCATTGTTGATATTTTTATTTAATCATGAAATATTATTTATCAATCAAAGACCAAATTAGTGTTTTTTTATTCTATTTATCAATGCATATATATTACCTGACTTCGGGTTTTAATTCAAACTTTTACAAAAAAATTACTGGAATGATGAATCAAGGATAAATCTCTCCTCTTCTAACTATTCATTTTAATATTTTTTTCATAATTTTAAATTTGCACATATACTAATAGTACTGACGTAATAAAAGAGGGCATGCATAAATTATAAGGATAATGCTTAATCCACATATGAAGGCCACCGAAAGCAGCCACCGATTTTTTTGTTTTACTTAGTGATTAAGAAATTGTTTATAAATGATGTTGTGAATTTTTAAAAAATATATATATTTAAAGGTATAAAAAAATGTATGAAAAAAAAAACAAATTTACTATCACTTTCAGGTATTGGAATATTAATTTATAAAAACTTTTTATTTTTGCTAAGTCATTAATTAATGCTATAAACAAATGGAAATTACTAGTGGAGCCTCTCAAACTTACTGCCCATGCACTTTAAATTTTTTTTTTAATGATTAAAGAAGTTATTATTAATGAAATTATATATATTTTTATTTTTTTAATGATTAAGAATATTAAAAAATACTTGAAAAAAAAAAGAACTATAAATTTATAACTAACGGTACTAACACTCGATGGCCCGTTAGCACCATCCATGGTACAAATTAATCTTGCAAGACAGAACGTACATTAACGTATAAATTGTTGGAATTATCACATTCCAAAAATATATAGCTATATACAACAAAAGGAAAATAATAGGGATCCCACTGGGAGATCCTATTCAAACATCCTGCTCCAAATTTTTTTTTTTTTTAGTTTTTTTTACATAGTAATTAAGANAGCAATGCTTGCTTTCGATGATGGCCATCACCGAAAGCTATTCCTCATCGAGTCCATGGATTCGATGAGGAATAGCTTCACTCCAAGGAAGATGGTGCCAAACAACGAGAGGAGCTAAAATGAAATATTGGCAAACAAAAGTAGCAAGGAAAAACGTCCAAAGGAGAGAAAAAAAAATTAAAAATGTTTTAGGATTGTGAACAGTTTACTCCACATCAAGGGAGATTACTGTAGCAGATTGTTAAATAAAAATCAAATACAACATCTATTGGAGTTGACTTTTGGCCAAATTTCTTTATATATTTTACAGGAAATTATAATTTAAAATGAATAGTACTACTCTTCCATAGATGAGCTAGCTGTATCTTTTGTTCCAATCTCTGTAATTTTAATATCATCACTTAGCTAGCTAGGTTGCACCATTGAGTATTCAGACGAGATGAGAACGACTTGTCCTTAAATATTATCACATGGAAGTCAATCCCCTTGCACAGTTATAAGTACGTACGCACGCAAGTACATGATTTCTTTTATTTACTTTCCAAAAATAGACAAGAAAAAAGCTAGCACATAGGAATAATATATGTAGAACTCATTTTCCCTTTCCCATGCACACAGAACTATTGTGTTATGTAGTGTACTTAATACAGAATACATGCAAAAATACAAATAAAATAAAAGGATTGAAGACCAAATCCTTATAAAACAAAGCTAGCAATGTGCATTCGTCTCGTCTTCATTGGTATGCGTCTTCACAAATGGGATGGATGCTCTGGTCTGATATTGAGCCAATATAATTTGGGCAAAAATTGTGATGTGTGAATAATTTATTTTTTCAAGATCTAATAGTCACATCAAAGAACACACACAAAAGGCAAAAGGAGCTTCACGATTGTTTATGCATATGGAGGATACATAATTATAGTAGTTGCGCAACTAATTTTGACAGGGAAAATAAATTCTTTCACTAATCTCGATTTCATCTTCCACATCGTCGGTTGAGTGCCAAATTGACCTCTAGCTGGTGGTTGGAAGCTTTGGGATCCTTTGTCGCAGGAATCCATTCACTTAACCAGATATCTGCAAATATAAATGTTCAAAGAAGAACAAGCACTGGATATAGCTAGAGTTAAACCACAAACCCTAAACCGCACCAAAACTAATTCGAACTCCATGGTAGGGGGTGTGAGAGATTTCCACCTTAATGTCTCAAACTGGGTAAGCTTCTTGTCAATCCGCTAGAGTTGTCTTCTATTTTGGTAGGGAAAACGAATAGGAGGTAGGGTTAGATGGAGAAGAGGAAGGTGGGACTAGAAGGAGGGAGACCCACACCAAATGATAGGATCTGATGAATAAGTTGATGATTTTTGGTTCCCAAGAAAAGTTGCCATAAAAAGCGTTTATTATCGAGGGAAGTGGCTTGTTGCAAATTAGAAATGTTATATGTGACGACAAAAATGTTACAAAGTTCAAAAATTCGCCACAAAAAGTATATGAACTGTTCACGAGACACATTGTAGTTACTTTGTGATGGAATTCAACGGTGACATGACTATCATCGCAATTAGTTACCATTCATTGCAATTCTTTCGCGGCAAAAAGAAATTAATCGCTGTAATAGGCCTTTTTTTGTAGTGAACCATTGTCCCTTTTTGCACCACTTCTATCAAGCCATCATTCCTAGTCATCTATTCATACTTTTACTATGTGTGTGTGGTCCATATATAAGGCCTATTTGGCAGTGTGTGAGGTCCACATGCCTCATCATTCACAACAGCTCAATAGTTTAGCTTTCTTATCCATGAGATAGTTCGTTGTTCCTATATCCTCATTTTCTTTTTTAAAGATATGAAGGATAAATACCCTAATTCTACTCAAAACCACATGGCAAATCGGGAAAATTTTCCAAAATCTTTACCTCAGCTATAGAGACAATGGAGTGCTTGAACAAGAGAGAGAAGAGTTTGAAGCAATGCTTGATTTCGATGATGGACTCAATGAGGAACAACTTCACTCTGAGGAAGATGGTGACAAACAACGCGAGGGGTTGAAATGAAATACTGGCAAACAAAAGCAACGAGAAAACTGTTCAGAGGAGAGAGAAAAGAATTAAAAATATTTTAGAGTTGTGAAGAGTTTAGTACTCCACATCTAACGAGATTACTGTAGTAGATTGTTAAATGAAAATCAAATACAATTTCCATTGGAGCTGCTTTTTGGCCAAATTCCTTTATATTTTACAAGAAATTGTATTTTACATCATCCACATCAGTGATGCTCTAAGAGCACTGGCATTGGCCTAGCCAAATACTAGTTAAAATTAAAATTTGGCTCATTTCACACTAAAAGTCTTACATTGGACTAGCCAAAAGGAAAAAAGTCAGGCTTTCAGCTACAGTAAATCGAAGGGACTGACCATATTTGGCTAGATACTGTTTGGGAACCAAATTTTATTTTATTCGATTAAAATCCCTCAATTGCTTGCTACTCCCCTCTTGCGTATTTCACTTCCTCCATCTTTCTCTCACTTTTTGTCCATTTTCTCTCACTTTCTCTCTTCCAAAATTGGAACTATTGTTGTCCGTATTTTTGAGGATCTTCACCAACAAAATATTCAAAAATGATAGATACAACCACCTGGTGGAACCGGTGTGCAACCGGAGTGTCCACGTCACCCACTTTATTTTTTCCTTTCCTTTCCCTCTCCATTTCGTTCTCCTTCTCTCCTGTTCAAAATTTCATTTCTCCCTCCCTCCATCTCCATCTTCGTCAAACCACTCCCTCTCCGTTGAAGACGCCTAGTGCCCCATGCACGTCCATTTCCTTCAGGAAACCAAACAGGCATGGCCCCCTTTCTGAGCAAAGAAACCACCACTGCCGCAAACCTTTAAGCTTCAGTGAAGCATCTCCACCTCGTAGCTACCGTCACCACACATGAATCCCTTCAAGCAAGGCAACTCCAACCATCTCGCAAGGCATTGCTTCACGTCGGAGACTCCATGAAAACAGCCCAGAAAACCTCCCAATTGCCATTACTCATCTGTTTTAAAGCGCCAAAACAGAGCAATTTTGTGCTCTCGGTCCAAATACCTCCCACGCACAACCACTGACTTAAAATAGAACGCCAACTGCACCACAAGCGTCTGTTTTCAGCACCAAAACACAGAGCACCCACTCTCTACTGCACCATAACACAATAATATCATGTTAAAAGATGATTTTTTTTTTTCCAAAAAAACAGTACAAGTGTCTCTTGGAAGACAAGCTTTGAGTTCATGATACTTTTATCAAATAAAACACACAAAAATGTTCTTACATGACTGCAGAGAACCAAGAAAAAGACGTGGGCCTACGATTTGCATGTTTTACGTGGGGTAGGGTGCAACAACAGCAGCTAACTTGAGGGAGTGGGTGCAATGGCCAACGTTTTCTAGGCAGGT
Source organism: Pterocarya stenoptera (assembly GCA_003123785.1). Taxonomy (NCBI): domain Eukaryota; kingdom Viridiplantae; phylum Streptophyta; class Magnoliopsida; order Fagales; family Juglandaceae; genus Pterocarya; species Pterocarya stenoptera. The sequence continues at coordinate 32 of QEOT01122749.1, read as the reverse complement.
AACGACGACCGAGAAAGAGAGAGCTGGCGCCG
>QEOT01122748.1:0-35301 GCA_003123785.1 Pterocarya stenoptera | reverse complement strand
GTGTAAATCAACTGATGATGGTATATGTGCAGAAATTACCTCCTTAAATTTGCAGATAAGGGCTTCGATAAAATGGGGAGGTGCACAGTTAATTCCCACTGCCTGAACTTTGTTACTCTTGTTTATTATATCAAGGCACTCCTTAAATCTCTCTCCTGATGGGGCATTCTCACCATCCACACAGCTAAAACATATCCATGATGGAACTTCAACGTTTTGTTCTTCAAGCAACTCAACACAGGCCTGCAAATTTTTCTCAAATTTAAAAATGCTGTTGCGCAAAAATATTGAGAAAAATACCAAAATAAAGTTCAATGCTCATATTTCATGAGGCAAATATGGACACTAGGATACGATTTGGCTTCCATGTCACCCACCAAAGCAATCATAAAAGAATACAAGTATAATTTCATTATCATATGCCGCCAACAACAAAATCTTTCAAGATGGAAAGATCATGGTTTGTGAGACATAAAGCAATTAGTATATGTAATCTCCGATGATGATATGCGGACATCCATACACAGCTCATAATTTACTACAACGTTGACAACCAAATCATAATATTATGCATGATTTACTTCGGTATATCACAATGAAGTAAAATATATAAATCATACTGATATATTTCGGTCTTCAAACTGTAGGCCCAAGTTCCAAAGTAGATGAGGAAATGGGAGCAAGACTCAATGTGGAAATTTCGCATCTTTCCACTAATCTAGGAAATGTCACTTAAAGTGTCTGTTGAAATGTGACAAGCGAAATTAATGTGTGGTTGTCCAAGTCAGTTGAGCAGTTAAAGATTTAACTTATCAGTGTTGTATACAATGTTTTCCATCAATACTCGAGGTAATTGCAAAACTTCAAAAGAATGTTCATAGCATATTAAACAAAAAGCTACAGTCAGCCCCCCCGAAAATTCATACACAACGATTACTGGCTCACAGTGGCTAACAACATTGGATAGGAATACTTGCAATTAATTAAGTTTCATTTTTTTTATACATTAATGTTACAATTAAAAGTCAGAAAATGATATTTCCTCAAAAGAAATCCACAGTTTGTTTACTGCTCCACAGAATCAATTGCTCAAATAACAGGTGAGGAACAAACCTGAGCTTCAATTTTATTGGGAATAGTCTCAAAGGCAAGTAAATCTGGACCTGCTTCCACGAGAACTTGCAATCTGCGCCGGTGGAAATCCTTCAGCTTATCCAAATCCACATCAAGTCCATAGCTCCCACTGGAAGGAAAATACATTATCACATATGCAATAAAACTAATGATGTAGAATATAATTGTGACTCGAACAATGAAGATCATTAAAACTGTCTATGGATTGTTAACAGACACCTGTACTCTGAACCATCAGCAAGATAAGCTCCATAGCTTCCGATGGAGGCTGCAACCAAAGCTTTGTTATAGCAATGTCCAGGAGTCCTTTTCACAGAATCCCAAAAACTATCCCGAGCTTCAACAGCCAACTTGACACTCTTTTCTAGTAACAACTCCCCTTCTTCAATAGAAAGTCCTCTTGACAGAAATCCAGGAAGGGTGGCCTAAAGATTGTAGAAAAAAGAAGTGTGGTAACTACAAGTTGCTGTGACCACCTAGAATAGGAGGTATGATGAAATCTAACACCCAAAATCAGATAAATCTCAAAATTTTACTGGTAGAAACAAGATGGTGATCAGCTTTAGGGGCTTCAGGGGAAATAAAAGAATTAATGTGGATACTTTAAAAAGTTACCTTCCAGCTTGAAATCAACATGCTTGAAGGAAAACACTTAAAATTTGCTAATCGTCTTGGAAGAAATTAACAATGGGAATAAGGTGCAATTATATAGATCTTTTTCTTTTTTCTTTTTTCTTTCTTTTTTATTTTTTATTTTATTTTATTTTTTATGGAATTGTGAGAAAATTTTGGCTTCTGGTCGGAATTAAACATTCCAGCAAGCTCCATGTTCAACAAAACTTGTGCCATAATTCAAAGTTTTAAACGAGAAATCCTCCATATTCAACTATTGTAATACATATTATACATACTTATCAAGCACGTCATTTTCACTCGGCACATTCATTCAAACCTCTCTTTGGAAACCAGAAATTCCACCAACTGACATTCTGATTCACTTATGAAATCCCTCTTTGGTGCAATATTATCACCTAATACTTTAATACAACGTTGTGCACACGCATACCACATCCATTCATATTCTCTTTAAAGCTTATAAATACTTCTGTAAACGTCATAAAACTTTAACAAGAAACAACAAGGGGGTCAATCCCAATAAAAAAAGCAGAGCAATGAGAAATCTGGAAGATAAATAACCAGACCTGATAAGAGGAAGTGACCAAAATATCAGCACCAGCCTCCAAGTATTCCAAGTGGACCTGAAACAAATTTAAACAACCCGAAAAGAAATCATGACTCCGTCATAGTTTGGAAAACAAAAGCATCCCAATTCCATGAAAGAAGGAAAAATGGCAGAGAGAAAGGGACCGACCCGCTTGATGAGATCAGGGTCTTTGATGAGACATAGAGCGCTCCAAAGAGGGTCATTGATGACGGCGCCGTGTCTCTCAAGCTGCGTAGCGAATCCTCCATCTAACACCGCACAGCCCCCAGCCTTCTCTATCAGATCTTCCAACGACGCCGTCTCCTTCTCCTTCCCCATCTCTCTCTCTCTCGGTATGGAGAGCCAGCACGTTAGAGAGAGAGACGGAAGGCTTTTATGGGGCCGGAGACAAAGGGTTGTTGGGTTGAATGGTCGGTCTTTCTGAATGTGGACAAAAGTTTGGTCAGTTACATTGGTTTTTCTTTTTCTTTTCTTAATTTTTTTTCTTTCCAATTCGATAGATTCAAGAAATCAGATCCCACTCGTCTCGGATAAAAACCTGCCTATTAAAATCGGATAATCTGACACATAATAAATAATAGTTTTAAATAAAATATTTTAAAATAAAAAATACTTTAACCAATTACATAAAAATAATTTTATAAATTAATATAATCTGATATTGTAAAATTTTAAAATTATTTTAATTATATAATAAAATCTTTTATATTTATTATAAAATAAATTTAACAGATTAAATAAAACCACATCAATTTATAAAATTATTTTTTATAATTATTTTGTAGCTTGATTCAACTACAAATCAGATTACTTGAGATTGATTCAACTACTGATCGGATCGTTAAACTCGAATTTAATTGATTTGTTTATTAAATATAAAATTTTAAATTATGATCTATTATTAATAAAATTAGACATGACTCGAATAAATTAGAATATTTTTATATTTATTATTCTTATATTTATAATACAAAAGGAATTTATGCACGTATCTAAAGGAATAAAAATACTATTTAGTGCAGTTTATTATTTATATATTTATAATACAGCTTTGCAGACGGTAGTGTTTAAAATCAAATATTTCCAGATGAATTTAAGGAATAAAGGAATCCAACTGCAAAGAATAGAATTTTTTATAGACTGCCATAAAATTTCTAGGAAAATGATAGACTTGATCCCCCCCTCTCTCCCAGTCACCGTTGGGAGCTACTATTAGTTATAGGATATGTTTTTTTTTTTAAATATATGTATTTTTTAACATTTTTAAATATTTAAAAAAATAAAAAAATTATAATATTATTAAACAACACTTCCTTAATCACTAAGTAAAAAAAATTATAAAAAAAATTATAGAAGTCAAAGCGATAAAATTGAGCGATAGAATTGAGCGGTAAAAATAACATTATTCTTTATATAAATATGTTTTTTAAGCTTTTGTGTTTGTTTATGTTTTTGTATTTAAAAAAAATATATATACAAAAAATACTTCAAAAAATACCTTTTAACACATCGGGATAAAAAACTGTAATAGGTTCTCTTCTATGTGAGTAGCAGACATTGATGGTCATTTATTGCTTAATATAAAATAAAAGTCAAAATTTACGTCCTCATTAAAAATAACAATTATTTCGATTAAAAAAATAAAAATTCTATCAAATCATTTTTACATATTTTTTATGAATTTCATTAATGTGATTGGTTATATTATTTTTTTAATATAAGATAATTTCTTTAATCAATCACATCAGTGTAATATCTAAAAATACACAAAAATAATTATATGTAGCAGAATTCTAAAAAAAATATATAGATGATATGATACAATCTCAACCATAAATCTTATCCAATAGTGAATATTAGAATTTATGGTTTAAGAGAATATTTTGGCAATTTTCTAATATAAATTATCATATATTTTCTAATATGATATATTAGTTACTAAGTTATATTATTTATTGCTTAAACATTAAAATTCGCGTGCTCATTAAAGCATAACCATTAAGATAGAAATATATATATATATATATTTATATAGATGACAAAATACAATCCCGACCGTAAATCTTACCATTGGCCGAATAGTAAATATTGCAATTTATGGTTTAAATTGAAGATTTAAGAGAAAACTCTGACAATCCCAAGGTCATATTAATTATTTTATTATTACTGAGGCATTCTCATCTCACTATTATTTATTATTTTATTATTATTTTCATTTATTTTTCACTATTACTCAATATTATATTATTATTTTATTATTATTATTTTATTAATATTTACAGAATACCTTAGAATACCTCACTATCCAAATGCAACCTAAAATGATTACAATACAATTTTCCTTTTCAAAAAAAAAAAAAAAAAATGTTGCTAGTTTAGATTACTCTTAAAGGCACAAATTATTAAACATTGTTATTTTTTTCTTTTTATTACCTATATTTCAAATTTCCCACCAAATAAATACACATAACTCTTTGTGCAAGCTGATGCTTGGAAGGAAAAGGAAAGAAAAGGCAAGCCAACAACTAGCCTTGAAAGGGAAGGGGTTGGTGAGATAGAGATATGCTTTGACATTGGTGTTGTTTACTTCCAACCCATACAACCTGCCCCTTGCACCCAACACTTGTTTATTTATGAGACATCAAGAAACACATAGCGGGGTCCGCATTCCCATTATCCAGGGGTGGGCACTGACCCTGAGGAAGTTGGAAACCAAAACACTAACCTCATACTCTTATTTGTAAGGGTGTAATTCGTCCCGGTCCGATTTGAATTTAGATAAAATTTAAGATCAAATTGATATGTGTCGATTTTGAATTTTTAAAAATCGATTACGCACCGATTATCCCGTAATAATTATTGGAATTAAAGTCTACTTTAAATTTTGAGAATGACACAATTAATATTAGTCATTTTTATGATTCGTTGAATTTCATAGTAGAACTGGGTCTAAGCTATGGCTTAAACCCAACTTAAGGGAGCACTTGCGGCTTTTCATTATTGAGACCCCTCCTGGTCGATTCACCATTCTCTGAAAAAGAGATATCGAGAACCCCATCATATTTTAGTGGATTTTAGGTGCGGATTAATGGGGACAACGATGCCATTTTAACATAAAATTATTAAAGAATTAGATGCTTAATATGGTTTAGTCGGAGTCAGTCAAATGAATAATTCTATTCATCAGTCACTATTTACTCACACACTTTACATCTACAATTTTTTTTATAGAATGTGAGAGTTTTTTTCATAAAGTGTGAGATAATAAATAGCGGTTGAGGAGAATAATTTTTCCAATAAAATTTACAAAGAATTTTCTTTATCATGAACTCCGACTCCTGACTTTTCAAAATTTTGGACACCAAAATCTACCAAACTACGTAATCAAAGGAAGAAAAAAAAAATAATAATAAAAAATCTGCACAATGATTGAAAAGGTTGATTTCAATTAGGCCACCTTGATTTGTAGTTGTAAAAGTAATCCCAAAAATATATCGATTGCCTTATCAACATTGATCAATATACTACACTCTCGTCCAACTTCGATTATATTGTAGTGATGTGATAATAATTTTTTTATTTTTTAGAATAAAAAATGAAATAAAGATGCGGTAAATAACAATTTAATAAATGAATATACTTATTTTATTTTATTTTTCAAATTTTTGAGTAGGGTGGGATGGCCACTAGTTGCATTGGTTTGATGCATTGAAGAGGTGCCGTACTTTATGAAACCAAACCATCAATATCCACACCCCTTCCCATCTTCCAACGTTAGTGACATGAACTTGCACTCTGCCCATTCTTTTCTTCTTTTCTTCTTTTATTTTCTAAGCAAATACCAATCTCATACATTACATTGACATTATGAGGATTGTAGTTTTGAATTTCGATGTCAAATCAATTTTGGTTTCAAATCCAAGTCTAAACTTAAAACCTTGTTTGGTTTCGGTGCAAACCCAAATCCAAATTTTAATACGTGATGATTTGAATTATAAAGACCAAAATTTAAATCTTCATTCCTAAATCCTACCATCCAAACGGAATTTAAAGTTTTTATCTAAACTTTATAATTTAGAGTAGTAGATAGATAAAGGAAAAATGCTTGTAAAATCGAGGATTGTGACCAACAATTCTAACCAATTATATTTATTTTTTATTTTTTTATTTAATAGTTAAGAAAGTGATTATTAGTGAATTTTTTTAATTTTTTTTAAAATATTTAAAAATGTATAAAAATAGTTGAAAATAAAACAAAAAAAATTAAAAAAATAAATTTACACTTATCGGTACAATGCAGGGGCACCATTCTCGATTTTTCATTGTCCATAGATAAATATATAAAGTTAACTTTACATCATTTATTGATCATTTAGTATTATTCAAAAAATTCACTCTCCCACTTTATGTATTCTTTTCTATCTCACTCTAAATCCTAAAACTTGAATAAAAACTCTAAAAGAAAAAATACATCCAAAATAGCATTTTAGAAGATTGTCAAGCATGGTATCTCATTTCCATGAATGCATCCAAAAACCAATTTTGCCAGCGGCCCAGTGCACTCTGTCATCAGTTTTGGTTCTGCCTCACGGTCTAAAAAATCCAAAACATTGGGATAGAGTACTTCCTTGTTTCCTCCTAGTTGGGGGAATAACAATAATATAAGAATTTTGTGAATAATAATAAGATGATTTATAAATAGTAATAAAATAATTTGAGTTAAATATTTATTGAATTTTAGAAAATGAGAGAGAACAAGTTGAATAAAAAATATCATAAAATTAAAATATTGTTATAAAATATTTTTTTAATATTATTTTTATTTTAAGATTTAAAAAAATTGAATTATTTTTTGTTTTTTATTTGGGATTTTTTTTTTTTTTAATCATCAATAGTTACTTCTCATTCATTCATAATCATAAGGTGCAAAAATTGCATATGTTTACAATCTGTCACCAACATCATGTTGTTCTAAACTATTACATAGCATTTCTCTGTTGATTTTACCAGCAATCTCTATAGGTCCCTCTTCAATCCAACAACATTCACCTTCCATTCTCAAAGCCCTCTTAGCAAGTTCATGAGCCACACTATTGCCTTCTCTGTACATGAACTCCACAGACCAATCTTGTCTATGAAATTATCTCCACCTCGTGTCATCAAGAATATGCTCCATCGATGCACATATGTCTCCCTTCCCTGTTACCCCTTTTATTACACTTTTAGCATCTCCTTCAAACACCACATTTCTAACATCTAGTTCCACTACTTAATCCATGGCTCTCCATAGAACAGCAGCTTCAACTAGATCAGAAATTCCACTAAACATCTTTGAGACACATAATGAGAATAGTAGCTCTCTCTTATAATTTCTTTCTGCTATGCCCATCCCCAAGTCTCTTATTTGTTTTTATCAGGAGCAACATCAAAATTCACCTTAGTCACTCCCTCATCAGGTGGCTTCCACTTTGTATCTTTCCTCCTTTTGATGTTTAACCCCTTATTATGGTTCACCTCAACACTAGATTCTTGAAAACTCCTAAGACTTGATATAGCAGCCATTATAACCTTGCTTGGATTGTCAAACTTGCCTTCAAACACCATTCTATTTCTTCTAATCCATAATCCTTTTAAAACCGTCGCAACTTGTTCTGCTTTCTTCTTCTGCAGTTTTGTCTACATATCAACCTAGATGTAAAAGAAATCCTTCTCCTCACATTTCCACTTCTGCAAGCCACTTTGACTTTCTGCGCACACATCACTTGCAGCTGGACAGGTCCATAACACATGGCATATTGTTTCTTCATCCATACAACAAGTTTGGCATGTAGCAACTTCCATAATATTCTTCTAGACCGAGTAATTCTTGGTATGCAAGATGCTGTTCAAAACCTTCCCACAAACTGCTTGGTAGAGTTAGGAGCATTTAGTCTCCAGATCCCTTCCCATACTTGCTTTTGTTTCTGCCTATACAAGCATTCACCAAATTATGCTTTTTCCATGTCAGTGCCTAAGTGGTATGCACTTCTCACAGAAAACCTTCCATCCTTAGTGAAGCCCCAAAAACTTTTATCATCCTCACCATACTTGCTAAGTGGTAGAGTACAAATCTGAGCAGCTTCTTCTCTACTAAAAATTTCACAAACCAACCTCTCATTCCAGCAGTTAATATCCTAAAAAACATGAGAACTGACTTTTGAATTAGCAGCTAGGATACTAACAGGTGATCTCACTTGGAAATTTGCAGTATTGGGAAACCACTTATGATTCCAAATGGATATGCTCCTGCCATTACCCACTCTCCACACCATACCTGCTTCCACCAAATCTTGTGCATCCAATAAACTCCTTCACATAAAAGATGGTTTATAACCAAGTTTTGCCTCAATGAATTGGCTCTTCCTATAATACTTTTCCTTAAAAATCTTTGCTGCCAATGAGTTAGCATTCTGTTGTAGCATCCACCCTTGCTTGGCAAGCATAGCCTTATTAAATATGTCAATATCCCTGAACCCCATACCACCCTCCTTTTTGTTTTCACCCATTTTACTCGAACTCTTCTAATGAATGCCTCTTCCTTCTTTTTTATTGCTCCACTAGAATCTTGCTATCATGGAATTAATTTCACTATGTAGCTTCCTTGGTAATAAAAACACATTCATGGTATAAGTAGGAATGGACTGTAAAACTGTCTTGATCAGAACCTCTCTTTCTACACTTGACAAAAATGAATTTTTCCAGCTATGAATTTTCTTCCATATCCTCTCTTTTATGCCTTTGAAAGTTTCATACTTTGATCTTCCAATCATAGTTGGAAGGCCAAGGTATTTTCCATAATCCCCATATATAATTGCACCAGCATCTTGCAGAATATCTCTTTGATTGAGTACAATTGTGTTAGAACTGAAAAGGATAGTTGTTTTTTGTCTGTTAAGCATTTGGCCAGAAGAATCTTCATATACCTTCAGTATATTATGCATTGTCTTCCAATCCTCTTTACTTTCTCTACTGAAAATCACACAATCATTTACAAAAAACAGATAAGTGAGTTTGGTCCCTCCTCTTACAGCAGCTACACCCTTCATTTTCCCATTAGCTTCAGCAGAATTCAGCAATGAACTAAGACCTTCTTCACATAAAATAAAAGGTAAGGAGACAAAGGGTCTCCTTGCCTTAATCCTCTAATTGGGATAAATCTCTCACCCACCTATCCATTTACCATAACTGAGTAAGAAACTGATTCCACACATTCCATAATCAGTTGGACCCATTTTTCACTAAATCCCAACCTCCCCATAATTGACTTCAGAAATTTGCCCTCAATTCTGTCATATGCTTTTGACATATCAAACTTTAGTTCCATGCTTCCCTCTCTTCCTTTTTGTCTTGCCTTCATAGAGTGTAGTATTTCATATGCCACCATTATATTATCAATTATTGATCTACCTGGTACAAATGCACTTTGGAGACTAGAAATTATATGGGGTAATACATGCTTAAACCTATTTGCTAACACCTTAGCTATAAGCTTGTACAAGACATTACATAAAGAAATGATTCTAAAATCATTAACAGACAGTGCAACATCAATCTTTGGAATTAAAACAATATTAGTTTGGTTCAAGGTACCAGGCATACCTCCCCCATTAAGAACTTCAAACATTACCTCACATACTTTGGGACCCACCATTTCCCAATGATACTGATAAAATTATGCTCCAAACCCATCTGGGCCAGGAGATTTAAATGGTCCCATTTGTTGTAGAGCTTCAAATACCTTTTCATGAGTGAAAGGAGCCTCAAGATCAACATTCATCTCCACTGTCACTCTTCTGTCAATGCATTGTAAACATACATCAATATCAGCTTCCTTTGGATTTGAGGATATATAAATATTCTGAAAGTGATTCTGGAATGCTAGTGCAATTTCAGACTCTCCAACTCTCATATTTCCATCATAATCCTTCACTTTTTTATTAAGATTTTGTTTTCTTCTCTATGTAGCACATGCATGGAAGAATCTGGTATTCCTATCCCCTTCTTAGTACCAATGCCTTTTCGCCTTTTGCCTCCATTTGAGATCCTCTTTATAAAGTAAATCCCCCACTTCCTTCTATAGCTGCAAAATTTCCTCTTCGTTGTGTTGATTTTCATCATCTTGCAACTGTTTAAGTATATCAGACTTCTCTTTTAGTTATTTTTCTGAATCTGATCTAGAACCTCTACTTTATTTTGATAGAGCCACTCTACTATGTTTAAGTCTTTGTTGTATTTCTCTTACATGATTGTGATGCCCCGACTCCCACGTATAAAACAACACAGGAATCGTGACGTCAGGATGATGACAACACGGGTCATGCATCCCAAATACAAGTGTTCAAGTGTGTGCAACATGCAAAAGTGCACAACAAAACCAACGGATAAATAAATAAGTCAACTAAGTACCAGAATTTGTTTAATACAAATATCCAAAAACAAAACAGAACCAATGTCCCAAAAATATAATACAAAGCTGAAAATACAAATACATGTGATCCCAGATCACTCCTCCGACAGAGCCAAATCCTCAGGCTCAGCATCTGTATCAACGACATCAAAATCTACGGTACTAGAAAATGGTACCGCAAGTAAGTTATAATCAAAACCACTCCGAGATAAAAACACATTAGTGCAACCAACCATGCATGCATATGATGCAGTATGCATGAAATCCAAAAATATCATTTCCTCTGAAAATAAATATTTTCCAACATACGCCAAAATCTCATTTTAGCCCAAAACATTTCCATCAAAACATTTTCCACCATTTTCCCTGAAAATGGCCTAAAACAATAATCTATCATTTTTCCAGAAAATGACTCACACAAATCCTTTATCCAACACACGCCATTTTTTCAGAAAATAGCCCATTATCCATTTTATCCGTATGCACCATGATCTCTCCTAGGGATCATCCATGCCCAGTTCCGCACCTAGTGCGTTCGTGGCCAAGCATCCTCTAGCCCTCGCCAGTAGAGGGGCCACGGAGTCGGCACGAGAGCTTTACCATCCCATCCGATCCCGTTGTCGCTCGGCGACAACCCAGGGGACGTCACTCAGTATATTCCGCTCCCGAGTGACCATAGGAGCTTCACTGAGATAATGTCCCATCTCGGCTTGGGGTCGTGATACACGCACCCAAAATCCTTTTCACATGAAAACCCAGTTTTCAAATATCCACATGAACATGAATGCAATTACCCAAAAATCCAGTTTTCATTTACAAACATGAACATGCGTGCACATGCAATGTACCAGACCAACATCAATATCCAACAATCAACCAATCCCAATATAAACCAATCACACAAACAACTCCATCCTCCAATCCATCCGACCCCCTAACTCCTCGGACTCAGTCCGGCACAACCAACCAAACACAATAAAATGAGTTAGTGCAAAAATATATTTAAACCTCAAAAGTTATTTGGGAAAATACTTACAGCGCTATAAAATAATTTCCAAATGATCATGGAGGTGCTAGAAGCGGCAGCACAACAACCAAACAGTGCAAAATGCACTGTGGGCGTGGATCTCAAAAATCCACTTTTGAACGGGGACGAACCAAGACTTGAGATTGTAAGGGTAGGGCTTAGAGATGTCGGTGAAGCTAATGGATGTGGTGGTTGGCCGTGGGTGGCGGCGTAGGTGGCGGTTTAAGGCAAAAAAGGATCAAATCAGAGATGTAGATAATGGGGCTTCATCGGTGACGGATCGGAGCTGAGGTTGGGTCTATAAGGTAGCTGGGAGGTCAGGGAAGAAGTGGTGAAGAAATGGTGGCTGGTGGTAGTGCGATGGCGGCTCGGGAACGAAGAGGAGGCAGCGGCTTCAAGTCGTGCGTGGAGGCTCACGGCGGCGCGAGAGGGGCTGAGATTGGTGGTGTGAGGTTGCCGGCCGGTGAGAAAGGTTGTGGGCTGGGCAGTGAGGGTCACGGCGGCGCGCGACGGTACAGGTGGAGGAAGAAGAAAAATGCACGGGGAGAGGGAGAGGGGAGGGGCTGCGCGCGCGGGAGAGAGTCCGAGAAGAAATAAGGAGAAAAAGGAAAAGAAGGAAAAGAAAAAAAGGAAAAGAATAAATGGAGGGAAAGAAATGAGGTCCAATCCTCATAACTTAGGTCATAAAAATGATTTAACGAAAATGATTTTAAAATAATAAATTAAATTAAATAATTCAAACGCTGTGAAAAGCTTAAATAGACCAATAATAATTTTAAAACCCATAAACAAACTAATTTAAATTAAATATCAATTTAAATGCAAAACAATAATTAATAATAGGAAAACATATCAAAATAATTTTCACAACTTAAAAATAGTATAAAATAATATATCAAAACTCCCATAATTTTAAAACAAAAGAACCAATATTAAAATAAATTAAAATAATCCTTCAGTGAAAATATACTAAAATACAGGGTATCACAATGATCTTCTCTTGTACCCTCCTTCAACCACACCTCACTTACTAATTTCTTGCAACCTGTCTTGTTTGAAAATTTGAAAAAGTTGTAATGATTAGCTTGAAAGTATTTGTATTTGAATGATGTTTGGAAATAAATTGAGATTGGATAAGCCACATGGTGTCACTTCAATGAATAAAAGTGAGCGATATGACTGGATTGACATAGTAGTATTTTTTGTAATATACATTAATGATTTTTATATGAGAAAAGTTTTATAAAAACTAATTACTCCAAAAAAATCATTTTTATAATTTTACCCATCAAATTGATGCTCCTCTATTTCTTGTAATAAAAGCATTCATCAGAATTCATATTTGTAATAAATTGGCCAACCTTAATTAGCCCGAACCGGCAAAGCCCACAGGTTTGACGTTGATAACTTTTGTCGGCAATATCTGCACAAAGAACCTCTTCTACGGATGATAATGGGCCGAGCTCCAGTCTCGGTTTTGAGATCCAGCTCTCCCCATCCCAAGTTTGAAGTAAGCTCCTTTGCTAAAGGCTCTCTCTTTCTTGGGCCAAGGTTAAGCATAACATGGATCGTATTTGGGCCTAATGGATTGGAATTTTTTTTCCTTTTTTTTTTTTTTTTTGCTAAATTATTACCGACTTTGGTTGCCATTTGATCAGGTTTTAAGTTTAAAATTAAGACTAATATTATATGCAAGTTTAAGATATAAGTCTTTGCAATCTATTTGAAAAAAAGGTAAACCCATTATAAAAAGGAATAGTTTTTTATATTAAAAAAATTGATATTAAAAAACACAAAATATTTCTATAAGTTGATGTGAAAATCACACTTTCTATCAAATTTTTTTGTTGACCGGCACTAATTATAGAAAAATTCTATTCATCATCCCTATACCACACACATGCTTTTACTTTTTATCTCTTAATTTTTTTTCGTGTAGTGTAAAGATGAGTAGAAAAACTCTTAATTATACCATTTAAGTTATGAATATAACTGAGAAAGATACCACGATATATATATATATGTAAATAATAAGCTCTATTTTGCTAGCTTATATATTGGTATGCCAAGATAGATTAGTGATGTGGAAGATATAAAGACATACTACATCAGTTAATCAATAATTTTATGATTTTTTATAACTAAAAAATGTTCCATAAGAAGTAGTGTTGATATACCATATTTGCAAGTAGCATAGCTCTAGATAAAAATGTTATGATATATATTTATAAATATATATATATATATATTTCCAGGCTAGCATTTGGTTCGATAACTTCAGTTATCCGTTGAACTAAATAATAGATTTGATGTTAAGGGTTCGTTCAGATATTGTAGTATCAAAATTCTATAAATAGTAGTGAAATCGTTTAAGTTAAGGTGTTTAATTTCTTGAGTTTGAAAAGCAGAGAAAAAAAATTAAATAAAAATATAATAAAGTTAAAAAAAATTGTTTGAATATAATTTTTATTTTGAATTTGAAAAAGTTGTATTGATTTTTTGTTTTTTGTTTTGAAGTTTGTAAAAGTCATAATAATTATGAAATGATTAGATGTAAAAACTGAAAATTTAAAATTTAAAAGTTTTTTGTATTTGAGTGATATTTGAGAAGAAAATTATAACAAATTTTGAAAATTTATTATGATTTCATCTCATTACCCAAACAAGGTTTAATCTGTTCATTAAGTAATTAGTGTTTGTAACAATAAGAGAGAGCGCCCATAGTGGGCATTGATATATAATATATAGCCTAATTCTGCTTAATTTTACTAATTTAAATAAAACATTATCACATTTATGTAGTGTTAATTCTTGTATTTTTATTAATATTAAAATGTTTATTTTTCGTACTTAAATTTAAATTGTATTTAATCTTAACGAAGGAATTGGAGTGGTGGAGGAATTGTTAAGACTGTGTTACCGTATGGATAAGCAGATGAGCTCCAAATGATTTGAAAATGTCAAGCATGAAAGAGACCAAGTTGAAGAAGAGGACTTGTGGCTGAAGAATCCTACGAAACCTCAAGAATGTCATGTGGGACGAAAAATAGAGATAATTTTTGTAAGTGAGATGAAATGATAATTTTGTAAATAGTAGTAAAATAGCTGTGAATAATAGTGAGATAATTTGAGTTGAGTATTTTTTAGATTTTGAGAAAAAATAGAGAAAAAATTGAATAAAAAATATTGTTAGAATATGGTTTTATAATATTATTTTTATTTAGAGATTTGAAAAAGTTATTTTTTTTTTAAATTTTTGTTTGAACGTTTAGAAAAATTGTAATAATTAATTTAAAAATATTTGTATTTGAATTATATTTAGGAAGTATATGAGATGAGATTATAATTTTGGAATGAGATATGTTTCTAAACAAGCCTTACGAGTAGTGCGGAAAGGTGATACACACACACATATATATATATATATATATACATAAAAAATAAAAAATAAAATAAAAAGACAAAAAAGAAAAAAAAGGAAGGAAGAGGAAGAAGTTAGCCTCTAGAGTTCTAGTACGGGACGACAAAAAATTTGGAGACAGATAGTTATCTCCGGTCTTACAACACTGTAATTTCTATTTTTTTTAGCTCTTTTAAATACTGTTTTAACGCTAACTCACGTTCAAATTTTGGAGTTTATTTCGAAAACATGTCTAGTTAAATTTTTAAGTAGGGTTGAGGATGAAACCTCATTAAAGATTACTAATATTATTGTTCACTACAAGAAACAGGGTATTTTCAGGCGCAAAAAGTCGTCGCAAATAACTCCTAAATTTGCTGCAAATAGTCTTTCCTAGCGATTTTTACTATGCCGAATGTTTGTCGCAATTGTCTACTCACTTATAAGTTACACCAACGAATTCCAAAAATCCCACCATAAATAGGAACTTTTTGCAGCGATTTATTCTCACCACAAATTTCAATTAAAACGCCGCAAATACTCATTCGGTTTGCCTACTAAATCGCTGGAAAAAATTTCTACGCGAATTATAAACGTCACAAATATGGAATAAATCGCCGCGAATAAGATGATCTATTCCAACGGCCTATTAAATCGTTGGGAATAGTATTTGTGTCAAATTATAATCGTCGCAAATACTATAATAATCAACGAAAATATGTATTTCCAACTATATCCAAGCGCCTTGAAAAAAGGTATTTCCAATGATTTTTATTTATCGTTGGAAATACTATATTCCCAGTGAGTTATTATCGCTGGAATATAGTATTTGTGGCGATAGTATTTCCAAGGATTTTCACAAAATAAAAAAAAAAAAAAAGACTGCCAATCTGTTTAAAAACATCATCAATCTGTTTACAAACATTTGAGTTAACATTAAAGACTTGTGTAAGCTCATGAGAAGGAATACCAATTCCCCAACCAATCATATTGATAAATTACAATTACAAATCTATATAATTTCCCTTTGGCTTGTAATGAGCATCCATCTTTCTTTATCAAACATATATCCATCCTATTGTTCAAAACCAATCAAACATATTCTAGCTTCAAGAGTACAAGGAAGATCTTCTTTTTACAAAAGAAAAGTGCAAACAGATAAAAGGCACTATTAATACAATGGTCATTGGTCACATGATGATGATATATAAGATAGGGAAGGGAGCCTTTTTTTTTTGTTTTTTTTTTTGTTTTTAGAGAAGAGCCAAAGATCACCTGTCTAAAAGTGACATTGTCCCAATTTTTTTAAGAAAACCTCATTTATGGTAGAGGAAAACCATGGTTACAAACCGACATATGGGATTACAAGATATGCAATAAATACCCAAAACTAAGTATCAAAAGAAACGTACAAACCCCTAAAAAACAACCAAATCCAAAGCCAGCAAACCCGAAACAAACAAAACATATCCCCAAGAAAAAAACAAAAATTAACTCCTAAGGTTGGGGAAACCCAACTTATCTAGATGAATAATACCTTTAAGGAGCTGAGGTAAATTATGGCTACCCTCATAGCAAAGATTGGTCCCCATCTCGCCTTGTCATGCAGGGAAGGGAGCTTAGCATGCATATAGCTACGTCTAACTAGCTTGTAAAATTCCCTGTCACAGAAAGAGAGGTCACAAAGGGAGCTTAATGGTCAAGTTGAGTCCTGCCAACCATCATGGAGCTCAAACATCTAAAACCAAAAATAAATGCATAATAGGGACCTTAAATTTGCAAAAAATCTGAAAGGCATCAAACATGATAACAAAACACCCAAACAATGTGATAATAAAACCAAAAAAAGATTAAAGATAATAATAATAACAAGAATTCAAGAAGAAATAATCCTAACATTAATATAAGCTCATGCTTATGAACACTCTTAGAAATTGAAATTGAATTTGGAGGATGTGCAATCAAACAAACTACACCACATCAACCCATGAAATAATGGCTCTATAACAGTGAAGAAGTCATTCCAACATGAAATAATAAAAAACCTGCATGCTTAAATGAGCAAATACGTATGGTTGGTAGCCATCGGATCTTGAAATAATCCATAAATGCACATTGATCAA
Source organism: Pterocarya stenoptera (assembly GCA_003123785.1). NCBI lineage: Eukaryota > Viridiplantae > Streptophyta > Magnoliopsida > Fagales > Juglandaceae > Pterocarya > Pterocarya stenoptera. The sequence goes on along the minus strand of QEOT01122748.1, from coordinate 17,946 downwards.
CAAATACTTGCATAAACTCTTCAATTGCGTCCACGGCATTTGGCCCACTTCTTGTGCAATATAAAAGCCAGCCTAGGTGCTTAAACATCTCTCGCTGCACACTAAAGTTACAGCATGTCTTTAAAGGACTTCTTATTCAAGTGCGCCGAATATGCCAGACACATAATAGAATCCGGCATTGGAAAACCTCTCTGCATGTAAGCATGATCACAGCAACAAAATTAAAAAAAAATATATATATTTAAATCAAAACCATATAAATAAAGCTGGAATGCCTACTATGATTTACCTTATAATGGAAACCTCAAAAGAAGGGTCATCTACCAGAAAGGCATTGAGTCTCCATCTGGGGTCTTTGGCATGGATTCTTTCAGCAAGTAAGCCAATCCACTTATGGATTCCTTGACCGACAAAAGAAAAGGTAATGACCCAAGCAACCGGAATTGCATTGTGGGATGAGTCAAACACAGGGGATACTGTAAAGAGAAACCAAACAAAAAAAAGGAAGTTTTAAGTATGTAGTAGCATTTAATCATAATCAATAAGTGCAAGCATGAAGAAGCTCCTCCAGCTCTTTATACATCCAAACTATCCAGTGACATTAAATTTCTATAGTTAAAGAAAGAGGAATCAGAATAATATTGGTTCTGAAATGTTAACGAAAAGAAAGGTTTGCACACAACTTATTATATACATCAACATTGTATCATGTGTTGTCAGGTTTCATCCCAGCATCCTCCTTACTGTAACATCAACATTCCAATAGGATATGCAAGCGATATGATATGCAGTTGCTATGAAAGTTGAACTCTTCAAAATTCTTTAGGAACAAAGTGTTTGTCTGCTTTGAATTTCTGCATGATATAGTTCCAGTTAGTGACTGCCCTGGTAACTTCAGAATTCAATCACCGAACTTTTTTTAATGGGAATATCAGAGAGTGAGAGTTCTTCCCAAGGTCGTTCTTGTCATGCCTTATTCATACAAAATATGATTTCTGCTTTCCATAGAACTTGATAGAAAATGCATGAGAAAGCACCTGCACTAACATGTTCCCCACCGAAGTAACATGTCTGTTGTAAACTGCACAAGTTAGCAGGGCAGTTGATGAGTGAATGACCAGCCAAGCTATCTATCTGTAGGGCTAGCAGCTACTGAGCTATATATATATATATATATAACCAGCCAAGCATGTTGAGGTATATATATAGCTGTAGATTAATTAATAACTTCCAGATTGGATACTACTTGTATGTATATATATATATGCCATCCAAGCTATATATGAATTCAGACGCTCAAAATTTAAGCAGAAGATGATTAATGGGTACTGAGATGATGTATAGTAACAGTAATATTAGAGATGCCAACAGCAGCACTAATGAAGAAAAAGTAGTAGCTAGCTAGGTGGATGCTCAGGAAATTGAACACATTCGGGTCCACTCAAATTTAAAACACTTGGTATATATCAATATTCATATTCCTAACCAATGTAGGTTCACATGATGGTGATCAGGAAGCAATGCAAATTAATATTTCACAATGCATGGATGCATATTGCTAGCTGCAAGCATGACAGAAGGCTAGCTAGGTAGGCAATATTGTGGCAGAATTAAACCCAAGTCAACCGCCGATAAACGATGACCAATTACTTTTAGAACTTGAAATTAATTTAGTTATTCCACTAGAATTACTACCAGTAATACTGATATAAATATATATATATATATATATAGCTGGACCAAGCATCGACTCCATGCAGCAGTACTGTATTTAAGTAACCATAAAAGCATATACAACGGTGACCATGACCTGCCATGGTTGCAAGTATATATAGAGTAATTAGGTACAAATATGCATGGCTAGCTAGCTAGCTGGTTGCTTTCTCCGCCCACCTATGGTATTAAAATTAACTCGTCAAGTTCGGTTTTGCATGTAGGAGATCAACGAATAAATGTACTTTACTAATACACAATATTGAGACAGAAGGATCTTTTTAATTTCTTTCTCCAATGTTTGGAATCTGATCATTAGGGAGCTTAAATGTTAACAAATTAAAGAAAAAAAAAAAATAGAAACTTTCCTTCCTAAAAGGTTGACACATTAATTTGTTTTTTGATATATATTTTCATGTTTAATTTGGTCATTATATATATCTACTTATATATAAAGAGCAAATCGGTTAAGAACAGTGTTTTCGTCTAATAAATTTTTTTCTCATTTTGCCCCTGCTTTTATTTCTAAATTTCGGTTTTACCCCTGCTGTTCTTCCCATTTTGCCCCTGACTCTATTCTTAATTTACCTTTTTGCCCCTCCTCCACCGTCCGTTTCTTCGTCTCCTACAGTGCGCCTCCGTACGCCAGTGTGGCCAACACCACCGCTGCCATTCTCTTCGCCTCCGTCCGGCGTCCCTCCCCATCCAATCTCAGCCCCTCTCGTGCCGCCGTTAATCGCCACGATGCAATGCAAGCCGCGGCTCGTCCGTTTCTTCGTCGCCTCCATTGCGCCGCCACACTCCGGCGTGGCGAACACTACCACTGCCATTCTCTTCGCCTTCGTCCGGCGCCCCTCCCCTTCCAATCTCAGCCCCTCTCCTGCCGCCGTTAACCGCCGCGAGAGAATCAAACCACCGGCTGTGCGAATCGGATGAACAGTGTATTAATCTAATAATATTTTTCCTATTTTGCCCCTAACTTTATAAAAACACTATCAATTCATTTCATTTCATCTCATTATTATTAAAAAGTATTTTTAATGATATTGTGAATTTTTTTTTAATGGTTAAGCGTCTAAAAAATTGAATAAAAAATAAAAAAATAGATTTTTTTCTGCTTATCGGAATGTATCTCGGAGGGTGTAGCACTGCTCTTAGGCTTTAGATGTGAAAAATGAGTAACGTTACAAATCGGTTTGAGCTTTACAATTGGACTATAATATTTTTTTTTTCTAAATTGATACCAACTCTTCATAAAATTTTAATAAAAAATCAAAATCTTGAAAATTAAACTTTAATGTTGTGCAGCATTTTATTTCCTTTAATTTTGAATTATGTAAATATCAAATTGAATTGTTAAATTTTAGTATAAATCTAATTTTTCTCTTTTATTAATGATTTTTGTTTAATGATTTATTAAGAAACAAATTTAAATATATATTTTTTTATTTCTGGATAAATTGAATAGTTTATTAATTAACCTAAAATTAATTATACTATTTCAGATAGATCTGCAGTTTCTAATGTACTATAGTTTGTTTAATTTTTTTTAAATGTAAAGGATGAGACTTTATAAAATATTTGATTAAATTATTTAATACTTACCACTATAGTTTTCAATTTTAAAATTAACACATTATATTTTTATTTTGAAAATAACAAATATACAACATACGCATCCAACTATAATTATTAAGAGTAATAATAGTAGGGTGGTTAATATAATTACAAATTTTTATAAGGAAATAAATTATAACTTCTTAATAATTTAAAAATATAATATATCATTATTATTATTTTATTTAGCCAAGTGTGAAAATGTTAAATAAATTAATCTTTTTCATTATTATTATTTCTTATAGTGCTTCTGTTTTAATAATATTAAAAACGATTATGAAAATTTTTTTAAAGTAAATTAAGATGATCTGGTTTACATTTTTAAACTAAAAACTAAACTGCTTTTGAAATAACGCAATGATTTAATATTATTTATAATGCAGAATAATATAGTCTAGAATACGTTTTTAATTTTTTCCTTCTCTGATAATTTATATAATGTTGGAATTTTTTTTTTACATATTTATGAATAAATGTTTAATAATTACTAACAAATTATCTTCTCATAAACAAGATAAAATTAAAACAAATTTTTTTTCAATGATCTTTTCCGTAATTTAAAAATGTTTTCTCCCATAACCAAATGAATTCACCCCATCTTTTTTTATATAGAAATCTAACAAAATTATCATTAACATTAATTTTAATTTTCAAACTATAATAAACATTATTTTTTTGCTTGCAGCCTTGTTTCACCATTTTATAATTCGTAATAAAATTTTAGTGTTAATATTTTTATTATTAATATAAGCTTTTATTAAAATTTTCTTATTAAACTTTTCTGTTATATAACTAAATAAAACACAAACTTATATGGATCTATCATTTATGTTAAGTTTATATTAGGTTTACCTCAAGTTATGTAAACCCATGACTTGTTTTAATTTTATTTAAAAAAATTTCTTCACTTTCTCATTCCTCATTTGCTATCAATTTTTCATTTTTATATATTTGTAACTGGGCACACATTCAGTGCACAATTGCTCATCAATTACTCTTTTTTTTTCCCTGTTTTTCTCATAAAATCCGGTTCTCTTATGTTTTTACAATTTTGCCGATTAGGTGAGTTAAGGTTTTTTTTTCTTTTAGGTTGGATATTAAATTTAGATGAAATTAGTTGACAAAAAAATTAAAAGTTAAATAAAATATTGTTAGAACATTATTTATTATTATTGTTATTATTATTTTAAAATATAAAAAAATTGAAATGTTTATTATATTTTATATGAAAATTTAAAAACTTACTAATAATAACTTACTAAATAACTTACTAATAATAACTTACTAAATAACTTACTAATAATTTAAAAATGTTTTCTCCCATTACTATATTCGTTATAATAACTTACTAAATCTTCAAGAGAATTAAACTCTATTCCTGACTTTAGCTCCTCAATCGTATCATCATCATCCACTTGGATATTCTGAAATTTCTCGACATGCACTACCATCATCAGGTTCCTGAGGAATTGGTATATCATAAATAAATTCTTTAATTCTAGGAGATTCACATGCCACTTCAGTTTCCCCACCATCAAGTCTATTATCTTCTGAACCAACTATTCTTCTTGTAGTAGAGCTTATATTGCTGGTTAGAATTGGAGGTTCCATGATTTGTTGAAATGAGTAAACATTATTATACAATAAACACAAATAGTCTGCAATTAAACTCTTGCAAAGAAGCCAACTTAATTTTTTTTTTTTTTTTGTTTTTTGTATACGTGCAAAGAAGCTAATTTTTTAAGAATAAATCATGATTAGTTATCATGATTTTTCGTTGTAGTTTTAGACTGCTTCTACTATTCATTTATAGTAAAAGATTTAAAACATAACAAAATTGATCACAGGGCACACGTGCAGCGCACGTTGCTCTTTACTAGTATATATATAAACCCCAAATCTGCAAACTAAATTGCTGATCATCTTGATGCATGATCAGGAGCCCGACAGCACAGAGTTTAATTTAGTTGATAATATCCGACCTCATGATCAGCTTGTATATATTTATGTTGAAAATCTCCTTTACTAATTAACTCATTTTCTTGGTGTGTTAATTAGCATGAGGAATTACCTGTGATCATGTATCAGTTTTTTTCTGCAGGTAGGAATGTTCAGTTTTTTTTTTAAATATTTAAAGATGTATAAAAAATATTTGAAAATAAAAGAAAAAAATATTAAAAATGTAGATGTACAGTTATTGGTAGAATGCAAGCGGGCACCATTCTCGATTCCCCTAGCATTGTCCATATATAAATATATAATAAAGTTAGTTTTACATAATTTATTGATCATTTAATATTATTTAAAAAATTCACATGCCCACTTTATGCATTCTTTTTTATCTCACTCTAAATCCTAAAATTTGAATAAAAACTCCAAAAATAAAAAAAAATAAAAACATCCAAAATTGTATTTTAGAAGATGGTCAAGCATGGTATCTCATTTCCATGAATGCATCCAAAAACCAATTTTGCTAGCGGCCCAGTGCACTATGTCATTAGCTTTGGTTGTCTGCCTCACGGTCTAAAAAATCCAGCACATTGGCATGGAGCAACTTCCTCATTTACTCAATATGTTTGAAGAATCCGATGAATAGTAGTGAGTTAATTTGAGTTAAATATTTATTGTATTTTGAAAAAGGAGAGAAAAATATATATGCACTTGCACCATATCACAGATCCTTGCACCAGTTGTGAGTAAGTCATAAAGGGATATTCAGGTAGTTTGAATTAACCATTATAAGAGTATTTCCTAATAGTAGTTCGAATTAACCATTACCATGAGTCTTAGCGATACCATCAACTCTGGGTGCCTTTGACTTGGTTCCGGAACCTTTTGGATCCATTTAAAGTTTGGTTGACGGTTCCTTCTCAACCTAGGGGACTCCTCTCCATTTTATTCACTCTAATATAGACATGAGAGTTTTACTAGGATAATACCACATTCTAGCATTTGGAGTCGTGACAAAACTTAAAAATTCATGCTTGATTTAGAAGAATATCTCATGATGGACTTGCATGCTTCATGACATGATGATCATGACATGTGACACATGTTCATGATTGATACACATAACAACACGGCATGACATAAACGTTTCAATTTAATACACATATAATTAAAACATGGTTCATATGCATGAGGTTTACTATCTTACATACGGTAACATACTAGAAGTGAGTTAGAGGCTAAGTTACAAATAAACATATGCTTCATGACATGATGATCGTGATTGTGACAAATATTAATGATTGATACACATAACAACATGGCATGGCATAAACATTTCAAATTAATACACAATAAAAGCATGGTTCATATACATGATTTTACTATCTTACATACAGTAACATACTAGGAGTAAGTTAGAAGCTAACTTACAGTTATCCATGCAGAGTGAGCTAAAATGAGAGATATTCTACGGTTAAAAACTCTCATTTAACTTAGAAAAATAGAACCAACTATCCCTTGGACATTATTTGCAAAATTGCGCCTAACTCTTGAGAATTTGCAAACACGGTCATACTTGGGGTTTGGATAAAGTGACTAAATCCCTAAGTTGCATGCACATTTTCTTGAAATAACACATCCATACATCTCATATTAATGTCCTAACTTGATCTTAGTACCATTTTCAACATCTCAAAACAAATCACATTTCAAAGTCAACATTAAGTCAAGATCCTCAAAGATTGCACAAAAAACATATCTCTTTGCGTGTGTTTACCAAAGCTCAAACTAAAACCCTAGTTATAAGGCTAAATATCCAACTCAAATCATGGATTCAATCTTTATGAACAAGAGTTTATAGAATCAAACAATTTATTCAAGTTTCTAGAGTTCAAAGGATAGACTTAGACAAGTAGTAACTCAAAGCTTGATGGTTCCGGTTTCTAACATCCTAGAGGAGCATGCAATTCTTTCTATTAAAACCTCATATGCTATAAATCCAACCAAAGGTTTGTAAAGTCATCAAATTACCACACTAGAGAAATGAAACACTTATGATTATACAACACTTCATCACAAACTTCCAAGGCACACTAATCATACTCAAACCGAGAACCTCAATACAAAACTAACAGCATTTAGGCATCAGACTTTGAAGAAAAATAACTAACATACTACTAACAAGCTCAAGACTCAAAACATAATAAAATAGAAGTGGTTGAAGTTAGAGAAATATACTTACAAGCTTTGAATGTCCAAGAGAGAACTTAGCACCAAACTCCCTCAATACTTCACTTGGTTAGCTCTCAAGGAAGCAAAGTGTAGGACTCTTGTGTGTGAGAAATGAGGAGAGGGCATGATGGCTATAGGGGAAGAGGTAAAGGGGCTAGATTGAGTGGTTGATGGCTTGACAAGTTGATGGGAAGGTTGCTTGCAAACTTGGTGAAGCCATGAATTGGTTTTGGCTTGTGCTTGCCGAGTGAGTGTGTGAGATGTTAAGTGTTTGACTTAAGGCTTGAAAAACCAGTTTGGTTCAGTTTGAATCGGTTAGTTCAACTTAGTCAAAGAATCGGCTGAACCAGCCAGTTTAGATCGAATTAGACCAATTTATACCGATTATTGCATTGAATCGACCGAATGATTAATAAGGGCAAAGTTGAAAACGATAAAAAGTTAAAACTCCAAAAAGGTAAGGCTAAAGCGTAGGCCCTAAAGGCTAAAAGGCTCAAACTCAACTTTTTCAATTTTTCTTACTCTTGAAGACCAAACGCCATTGATCCTTGAGGACGGATGTGACGCCCCCAAACTCCCGCTTGGGATGGAATAGAGACTTGGAGCATTAGGACATACAATACAAAGTTACATACTCTCGTTTATGATAGTTAATATGCAATGTATCCTAGTATGCAACTAGCAGTATGCAATAATTGTAGCGGAATAAGGGTGATTAGTTATAAGTCCTGCCAGAATGAACTAAAATATCCCAATAGTATTCATAACCATCATAACTTAAGAATATAATTTCCTTAATACAAAATACTTAATCCAAGTTTCATGTTTAGATCAACTATTTCATACGCTCTTGAAGTATGAAGAGACAATGCTTATGAGCATCAAAATTATATCTAGTCTTCGATCATGGTTTGGATCCTCTTCAACCATTTGTATTCAGTAGTCCTTCCTGTTCTTCCTCTACTGGTCCTGACACAACTTCTATAATTTCGGGGGAAATGATAGTGGGTCCACAAGGGTGAGATTTACTTGAAATCTCAGTAAAGGTACATAAAATCTGTGAGTGGCCAAGTCTACCACAAGCATAGCATAAATTTGATAACCTTTCGTATTTGAGTGAGATCCATGTATCAATGTTGTAATCTCTTGGAAGCCAAAATCCTTGTTGCAGTGGGTTTGTGATATCTATTACAACTTTGATTCTGATATATTTTTTTACAGGCTATTCCAAAGATTGGATCCACTTCTACCTCCAGTAAGTTTCCTATGGCTTTCCCTATTTTTGTGGGATTTTCAACTATTATATGACCCAAAGGTAGACCATGAATTTGTAAATAAAAGACTGAGATGTTTAGGACTTGATAAAGTAGGTTCTGATTGATAAGAGAGAAATCGAGAGAGATAGAAACCGAGAGAGAGAGAATTCTGAATATACCTCAATTCATTAGATAAATGAATAATATGTACAGAAAAGTTTATATACTAGGTGCAGAAAATAACTAAAGTGTATTCTAACTTATAGTGCACGTGAGTGTAGGTAAGTAATTAAATACAATATATGCTAAGACTGATGTCCATGGTTTGAGGATGAGCAAGTGCCCTTTAAAATTCCATAGAACTTGATTGAGTATTCTCTGTTTGTCTCTCACTGTCTGGAATGTGAATAGAAAGAGGTTTGTGTCCAGATCCTCTATGTGGAATTTTTTTATGAAGTTCCAGGCAGTTTTGAAACTAGCATGTAATGAGATTTTGTTTAATAGGCATGCTGCAACAATTCTGCCCACTAATGCTAGTGTTGTGGTCTCCTTTGCAGATTCTGAAGCTGGTGTAAGTTTGAGGTCTTCCCAAGAGAGAGCCTCTGTTTGCTGGACGAGAGAATCTGTTTCCATGTCTATACTGTAGTTTGGACGGACTGAGAATGTGAGTGGGATGTGCTCGGGACGTGTTTTACCTTCTCTGGGGGGGTGGTTAATCCACCGTGTAATGTAGTGGTGAGGTAGAGAGGCTCAAAGGAGAGAGTAGTGAATTTCAATTGGTTTGAAATTACTAGAATTCAAAACACTGCCCATAAAATGCTTTGTTAATATCATTATTCTTGTCATAAATATGCGCGCGTAAGTTTCAAATGCTTATAGACAGCGATCTCTTCGTCTTTTTCTTCCTTCTTTTCACTTCATATGAATAATATCTAATAAAATATTTTGTCATTAATGGGTTAGCCTCAAAAAGTAGTCAACGGTCAACTATGGATCAATCAGTTGTGTCCCTAGTCCCATATTGGGAAAATTCTAGAGCATTGTAGATTGATTATGATTTTTCGTGAACTGAGAGAGAGAGACAGAGAGTTTTTAAGATATATCTTTCATTTTGAACGTAAAAACAGAAATTATAAATCAAGGGAAATTGGAATCTCTAGCTGTCTCCATCAATTTATTTACAGTTATTCCAAAGTTTTAGTCTTTTGTTTCATGCAAACTTATTATAGATAACATATATATTATTGCTTATGCGAGTTAATTTGTAAGTAAAGTTTTAAATTATATATATATTTTATAATTTAAAAAAAATCTATTCATCATAAATTTCTCATAAGTCCATGATGTGGTATTAGATAACAGGTTCACAAGTAAGATAGAATAAATAATCTCTAATCATAATGCAACATCATAAAATGATAAAAATTAAAATAATGAATAACGCATTAATCTTTAATTCAATATATCAGTATCGAGAGAGTGTGTTATCCACGTAAATTTATAAATAAAATTGTTAAAATGGTAACTTCTATATAAAATCTGTAATTTTGAGAAAGTATTTGTTGGGCTTTAAATTTTGTGAAGATTTTATAGAATGTGCGGATCCGTGTTCATTCCTGTCACCATCTCATATTAAAAGGTACATGTTATCAATTATCACACATATTTTTGGAAAACAAATTAAGGATTTTTTCTTTATATAATATATAAATAATTCAAACACTAATATAAATCAAGTTGTTGCATTTAGCAAGACTAATCTACCCCTTTTTTTTTTTTTTTTTTGAAATAAGATACCTCTTGTATTCAACCAGAAGGATAATTCATTACAAAGTTTGTCTTTCGCCAAATAACTACTCACAAATTTACGGGCCTCTTCTATCCACACTTTCTCAGAATCCAAGTATAGAACTACTTTTGCTAAGATATGCGCTACTGTAATTTTCTCTCTATATACAAAACTCACATGCCATTCAATTCTATCATTGAGGTATTTCTTTATTTCTTGTGTAATATTCTATTAGTAGGAATAGTCTTCGTCCTCATTGTTCACTGCATTGATAATGACCTGTGCATCTCCGTCTAAAATCACTTTGATAAAACTCAATTCTCTGCATAATTCTGCTGTTCTCCATTAGGCAAGACTTTCTGTTATGGCTGCTGGTTGATGCACTTATAATCTTCTCTGATCACACACTGTTTCCAATACTTCCCATTTCTCATTTCTGATAATGATCTCAATTCCCATCTTCCTATTATTATGATCCACTGGTTCCCAATTGACCTTCACAAAGTTGTCCTTTTGACAAATCTACCATATATATATAATATACATAAACCTATTACCTATGAAATTGAGCATCTCATGAAAAAATAAAAACAAATGCTAGTACTTTTGGTCGTTGAGCAGTGGACGGATAGAAAAGCAATGGGGTTTGAAGGCAATTGATGGGAGAGTACAGCTAGCAATAGCATTGGCTGGCTGCAACTAGATCAGTGCATGGTACACTAAAGTAGGGCCACCTGTCATTTTGTAATCAATATTTTGGTTAACCATCATTTTTTTCATTAAATCTAGAAAAATAATAGTATACTCTATAGTTTTATTTCTTCATTTTCATCATTCACCTTTTTTTTTTTTTCATTTTTTTGCATAATTAAGTAACTGATTATTAATAAATTTATATATATTTTAAATATGTTTAAAAAATATTTTAAAAATAAGTATAAATAACAATAAAAATGTACATGCTGACGGCTGAACAAGCATAATAGCAGAACTCTTAAATCTAAAATCCTCTGGTTGCAATTAGGGGTGAGCATCGGTCCGGTCCACGGTCCGGATGTTTTTAGGACCGGACCGGACCGAATATATTTATATATATTTTTTATATATAATTATATTATATTATAATTTAGTATAGACTATTAATACTATTATATATTTATATAGTTATACTAATGGTTATATTAGTTGTTATATTAATTTAGTTATACTATATTATAGTGATTTATTATAAGTTATAAATTTATAAGAAATTAGAATTATATTATATATTAGTATAAGTTATAATGATTTAGTATAGTTATAAGTATAGACTATAGACTATAGTTATACTTATACAATTATACTTATACTAAATTACTAATATTACTAATATATAGCTATAGCTTATATAGCCTATACTATATTACTAATAGTCTAATACTATATTACTAATAGTCTAATACTTTATACTAATACTATTATATAATTATAATTTATACTAATCATGATTCATAATAACTAATCACTATAAGTCTATCACTATATATATTTAGTATCAATGTATTAATATATTCTTTAATGTATTACTAATATTATTAAGTATTAAGCGTTATAGTATAAATTATAATATATGTATAATTTATAAATTTATAATAGTATGTATAATTAAATATTTTATTCTTATTTATAATAGTATGTTAAGTATGTATCTTTCTTAATTATGGATATAATATGTATGGATAATTAAATTATTCATGCTTATTGCTTCATATACAAAATGTTAAAAGTTGTATATGGCTCATTATGCATTAACATACTTTAAGTTAGTAATAAAGTAATAATTAACATCATCAATAATGTAATTTTTATCTAATTTATTATCATTGACCATATAAAATATTTTTTTATTGAGTTTGTTACATAATCCACATTAATAAGTCACTTAGTTTAATTTAGTATTGTAAATAAATTTTTTTATTAATTAATTTAAAAAAAAAAGAAAAAGAAGAAAAAAAAAAAGAGGCCGGACCGAAAGCTACCGGTCCGGTCCGGTCCCCTTGGGTGTTCGGTCCGGTCCGGTCCGGTCCAATTGATGGACCGAAAACCTTCGGTCCATCGCCGGACCGGACCGAACACCCAAGGGGACCGGACCGTGTGCAGCCCTAGTTGCAATGGTTTTCGAACCATCGCCGGACCGGACCGAACACCCAAGGGGACCGGACCGTGTGCAGCCCTAGTTGCAATAATAATAATAATAATAATTTTTATAATTTTTGGTAGGGAAAAACAAACATTGTTAATTTACTAAATATATCATTTTCCTTGTCGTGGAATCGAAGACCAATGATGTCACTTCCAGCTGCCATCTTTGATTGACAACCGGAATTTAGCTAATGCATTATTATTTTTTTCTTTTTATCTTCTATATTAAAAGAATATATTTATAAAATTATTTCCATTATTTCAATCTTTTCACTGCAGAGTTTTGGCATTATGGACCATTGGCTCATGCCTTTTCTTTTTTACATTTTTCTTTCTTGCAAGAATAATGGAGAACTTGTACAGCCTAATTATATGATCATATTATCAAATATGAAAACATGTTTTATACATGGTTGACATGGCAGAAACCAATTTATAAGAAAACCGTCGCAATTAAAGTCCATTTGTGACGAATATAAAATTGCTGGAAAATGGTGATTTTCTCGTAGTGAGCCTAAGATCTTGAATTTCATTATTTTTTTTATTGTGATATGTCTTTATAAGTACTAGATATGGAGGATGTATGCTTTATAAATATAATTTCTTTAAATAAATAATATTATCCTATAACATTAAAGTAAGGGGCATGTTTGGTTTAGTCAGTTTTTCAAAAGAAAAAAAAAATAAACAAACATATTTTAATATAAAAAAAAAAAAATTATTTCAACTTTTTAACACAAAAATCAAAACAATTTTTATAAAAAGAAAAAAATATTCCTAACAAACTATATAGTCAAATAATTTCTCAATTCTACCCATGCATTCTCCCAAATCCTGCCAATACAAATCATGATATTTCAAAAAAAAAAAAAAAGCCCAAATTTTCCTATCTACCATTTCAAAACCTGATCATATATATATATATATATATAAAATACATCTCAAATTGTTTTTAAAGAAATATTTCTCAAGATTTCTTTAACCAAACATTAATCCCTTACATTCAGTAGGAGTAGTACTACCTTCATAAAAACTCAAGAAAGAAAAATAAAATCATGTCACGCAATTATGTCTAATATTCTTAGTCTATTTCATAATTCTCGAGATATATATATAGATATATATATATAATTGGCTTATATTTATAAACCTTGATACTAACGTTTTCAAGTTGAATGATCCCACATGTAGTTGGCATTTATATATATCATCATGTACATAGCCTAAAAATTTCAGCAATTAATTGCAACTGGCTTTATGATGAAAGTACTGCATATAATATATGAGGGATATATTATATCTCTCACCAAAAGACTATTGGTTGCGAATAGTCTTTTGGTTGCAATAAATTGGTCGCAAAAATTCATTTTTATTATAATGGATGCTACTCATCGTTTCTCACCACACACTTTACACTTTACATAGGGAGATAATAAGTAGAACTCTTCATAATATATATTATATATGGATCATATATCACGAGGGAAAGTGAAAAGAGATCTCATATATATATATATATTATATATATATATATATCCATAACTCACAAGTTGAATTATATGAACTTTAAGCATCGATCTGTATACATAATTAATTTAATGCAGCAGGCCTAGATCAATCAGTTATGCATCTATTTACATATAGTTGATATGATCCTAGAAATCACACAGTTTTTGTATAATTGAGTTAATGTCTGGATTTTCGTCTCAAAACCTGTCATGTTTTTTTTTTTTAAGTAATGAAATATACAATCATGAATTATGCAAATGCCGCACACTCTTTTTTTTAAAAAAAGAGTACATATGAGATCTACATAAAATAAAATAATAAAATCAGTACATGCACAAGATGCATGTTTGTTCAAATGGGAATTTATATGGCCTCAAATATTCAAGGTATCGCTAAAAATAATAGTATTACGCTAGGTAAAAATTGTCACAACTTATGCAATTGTGGAAAAAAAAAAATAGGACAAAAATTATGAAAAAAATGATAATTACTTAATTTCAAATTTCGCAAATGCTTCTATANCTATCTCCCTTTCTCATCCTCGCCTTTGATTCTATGTAGCTCAGCTCGTACCACAGCGACGACGACGACGTGTTCCCGAACCGGTGGAGTGTCATCCTCGAGGCCTCCACGTGCTCTGCCGAGAGCTGAAGGTTCTTCTGCAGTTCATCGATGACGGCACGGCCACCGGCGTGGATGCAGAAGTGCTCGAATGCCTGCTTGAAGTCGGGGATGTAGGGTTTCCATTTAGGGTTGAAGATTTTTCGGCCAATGAGGGTGAGAAGGAAAAGGAGTTGCTCGGAAGCAGGAAGGACAAGAGGCCCAATGGTTGTGATGTTTGATTTCAAGGCCTCGCCGGCTATGGCCATGAGATCTTTCTGCAGTGAAATCCCTACTTTTCCTTCTTTGTCTTCTTCTTCAAAGACACATCGGTAGGCTTTGTCGTCGGCTCCCTTGTGGGTTCGAACGACGTGTACTAATCTGTACTTGGCACGCCGTCGTTCCGACGTCCGATTTGATAGAAGAATAGCAGCCCCGCCCATTCGGAAGAGACAGTTAGGAAGAAGCATAGCTCTCTCATTTCCTTGATAATAGTTGGGCGTAATGATCTCTGTGCTCACGATCACAGCATTTGAATTGGGATGAACCTGAAGAAGATCCCGAGCTAAATCGACGGAGATAAGCCCGGCACTACACCCCATCCCAGAGAGGTTAAAGCTCTTAATGTTGCTTCTCAGCTTATACTTGTTGATCACCATGGCCGATAACGAAGGTGTAGGAGAGAAAAGACTGCAATTCACGATGAGGATATCGATGTCTTTAGGGTTGAGCCCCGTCTTCTCGAGCAAGGAATCCATGGCCGAGAAAATAACGAGCTCAGCCTCACCTCTCGCGGCCTCCATGGTTGGGGTCGGCGGGATATAATGGATTGCGGGAGGCAGACAAGTTTCCTCGCCAAGGCCAGACCTCTCAAGGATTCTCATTTGGAACTCAACGCTCTTAGGTTTATCTTTGAGGATGAGCCTTGAATGTTCCATGAACGTAGCAAACGGCACCCGACACGTGATCGGGGGCTTGAAACAGGCGTAATCCACGAGAAAGATTGTCCGTGGCTTTGACATGAAGTAAACGGTGGCGACGAAGATGATGAGGAAACAGCAGCAGAGGTATTGGACGAGATCAAAGTTGAGGGATCTCCAAAGGTTCAAGATTTCCGCCGGCCCCATGCGTAGAACCTCTATCAATACACCAGCCATGATGGGTATGAGCGTCAGTGTTAGAATGTGGTTGACAAGGTACTGATACCCAAGCTTGACATACTTGAGCTTCACAGAGCTGGAGAAGTTGGGTGAGCTTGGAGGCATGTTAGAATCTGTTTGTTTCGAGAGAAAGAAAGAGAGAGAAAGAGCTTGAGCGCCAATGGAGATGGATGGAGGTGGATTCGTGGGAAAATATGGTAAGGAGTGGTGGGGAGTTGGGGGGATATAAAGGCAAACGGGGGACCATGGCAATGAAGGAGGCAGATGAGGGGATTAAATGAAGGACTTCACGTCACTCAACGCTCACTTAACTTGTTTTTAATATCATCATAACTACCACTTTCCACACGTAACCAATCCCTATATATGCAGCTGGCTGACCTGCTTAGTTTAAGCTGCTCATGCTGCCGTATTTGTTGCTGCTTAGTTTATTATAGATATTGCATGTATTTCTGTTTTCCTCCTTGTTTATTGGCCATTAATGGGATTGTTGATTGCACTTTTCCCACTGCCACCATATATGATTGAAGGACCGATAATCGATACAATATTTATAAATTATTGTGCTGGGAAAGACTGACATTCATGTAAAGCTGGTAATAATGTATATTTACACAGTAAATATGGCTAGGCGCTGAAGAAGAATTATGTGGACTACAAGTGCATGGTATAATAATCATCCTCCGTAGGGTACGTCACGTACCAATTAATCCACGGATAAAGTTCGATTCGCATATACTCGGTTCGATTTAGAATCCGTTTGGATAGTCATGAGATGAGTTCAGATGGTTTGTAAATAATAATAAAATTATTAGTTAAAATTAGATAAGATAAGATAAAATAGTTTCATCTCACCTCTATATCTAAACTGAATCTAGTTATTTGACTTGTTTTAAAGTAGAAAATAAGAACTAGCACTAAAAAATTGTTGTTTTTTGCGGCTAGAATTATTTCCGCCAAATAGGATTTGGTCACAATAAGTTAATATATATTGTTGCAAGATTTTCTCGTTTGTTTTCACAAATCTTTTCATTTCATCTCATCTAATCTAATTATTATAATTTTTTAAAACTCTCGTACAAAATATAATAAACAAATCAATTTTTTCAAATCCTAAAACAAAATCATATTTTAACAATATTTTATTCAACTCTCAACTTTCATATTATCTCATATTATCTGTATACAAATTAGGCTCCATCATTCCTTTACTTGCCGCAAATTGTGCTTTTTGGCGGAAAGGATTTCTCGCCAAAGTATTATGAAGACAGACATAAATATATGAGTAATTCTACGTAGAAGCCACTGTAGCGGTGCACTCGTTGCACTCACTACGTGGTTGCCGTTAGATCTCTTTTTTTTTTTCATCTTCTCTGTGTGTGGTCTAAATGATGCCACATCATGTGTGTAAAATGACTTCTCCAAACAGTAGCTTCTATCTATATTTATTCTAAATATATATATATGCATGCAGTACACATGCACACACATTATAATATCTATCTTCATATATTAATATATATTATTAATTATATCATGTTATGAAATTCTATCCTACGAATTATCTTCTTAATTATCAATGTAATAATTTATTTAGATAAATAAATAATTTATTGATTGCTTGGACGGAAATTAAGGAAGATCAGATTTATCCATTGCATTGGAAGATACATAAATATTAATGGGTAGTGAATTTAGTTTTATGGAGAATTAAATCCGCTTTGTTTTGTTAAATTTAATTTCCAAGAAATTTCGTTTTATGCTCTAATATTTAATATATATGGTTGTTGCATGATCGAGATATCCCTGTCAAGACAGCACGTATATATTTATATATATATATATATATATATGCACATCATAATTGATGATGGTATAAGGACGAGCCACTCATCACTCACTTGTGTGGGGGCAGAAATAGTATTTGACTTCTTGACGG